>CAUYRH010031521.1:0-16563 GCA_963574655.1 Perodicticus potto
GCCCGTAGTCCCAGCTACTTGGGAGGCGGAGGCAGGAGACTCGCTTGAGCCCAGGAATTGGAGGTTGCTGTGAACTGTGATGCCACAGCACTCTACCCAGGGTGACAGCTTGAGGCTCTGTCTCAAAAAAAAAAAAGAAAAGAAAAATTGTCTTGTGGGTGCAATGTATGCTATTCAGGTGACAAGTATTTTAAAAGCCAAAACTTCTCCACTATCCAATTCAGCCATATAACAAAAAAACCACTGTACCCTTGAAATCTATTCAGTTTTTTTAAATACCAAAAAATGAAAAGAAAAGAAAAAAAATTAATGAAATGGTAAATTGGTAATTTATGTTATCTAACTTTAATATCCCTACTGACTATTTTAAAAATATCAATTGCTTAGGGCGGCGCCTTCGGCTCATCAAGTAGGGTGCCGGTCCCATATACCGAAGGTGGCGGGTTCAAACCTGGCCTTGGCCAAACTGCAAAACAGAAAAATAGCCAGGCATTGTCGTGGGCGCCTGTAGTCCCAGCTACTCGGGAAGCTGAGGCAAGAGAATTGCCTAAGCCCAGGAGCTGGAGGTTGCTGTGAGCTGTGTGATGCCACGGCACTCTACCAAGGTGATAAAGTGAGATTCTGTCTCTACCTATATATATATGTATATATATATATATATATACATCAATTGTTTAAACACACGCTTAAAAAACAGAGATTGTCAGAATAGTTTTTTATGTTAATTATTTTTATTTTATTTATTTATTTATTTATTTTGTTGTTGTTGCAATTTGGCTAGGGCCGGGTTTGAACTCACCATCCTTGGTGTATGGGGCCGGTGCCCTACCCACTGAGCACAGGTGCCACCCAATTTTTATTTTATTTCATTTATTATTTATTTATTTTGAGACAGAGTCTCACTTTGTCGCCCCCTGGTAGTGTGTCATGGCATCACAGCTCACAGCAACCTCAGACTCTTGGGCTCAAGTGATTCTTTTGTATCAGCCTCCCAAATAGCGAGGACTACAGGCACCTGCTACAAAGCCCACCTATTTTTAGAGAGCGGGTCTTGCTGTAGCTCTGGCTGGTCTTAAAATTGAGGGCTCAGGCAACCTGCCCGCCTTGGCCTCCCACAGTACTGGGATTACAGGCGTGAGCCACTGCACCCAGCCCAGAATAGATTTTGTAAATAAACAAGTATCTAGCTCTCTAGAGGAAACTAATTTAAAATAAGTGATCAAGATAGGCTATACACAAAAAATAGAAAAAAGATATGCCATGTAAATGCTAATTGAAAAGAAGAAAGAATGGCTCTATTGTTATCAGACAAACAGACTTTCTTTTTTTGGAGACAGAGTCTCAAGCTGACACCCTGGGTAGAGTGCTGTGGCATCACAGCTCACAGCCACCTCAAATTCTCAGGCTTAAGCGATTCTTTTGCCTCAGCCTCTCAAGTAGCTGGGACTACAGGTGGCTGCCACAATGCCTGGCTATTTTTTTTTTTTTTTGGTTGTAGTTGTCATTGTTTGGCAGGCCCGGACTGGGTTCTAACCCACCAGCTACAGTTTATGTGGCTTGCGCCCTAGCCGCTGAACTACAGACTCTGAGCCAAACAGACTTTCAAACAAGGAAAGTTACCAGGGATGTTAAATAATGATAAAAGGGTCAATTCACCAAGTAGACGTAACAATCCTAAATGTGTAGAAATCTAACAATAGAACTTCAAAGCTGGCTTGGTGCTGGTAGCACAGTGGTTACGGCACCAGCCATATACACTGAGGGTGGTGGGTTCGAACCCGACCCAGGCCAGCTAAGCAACAATGACAACTACAACAAAAAAATATAGCTGGGCGTTATGGTGGGCACCTGTAGTCCTAGCTACTTAGGAGGCTGAGGCAGGAGAATCACTTAAGCTCAGGAGTTGGAGGTTGCTGTGAGCTGTGATGCCAGAGTACTCTGCCAAGGGCAACATAGTAAGACACTGTCTCAAAAAAAAATAATAATAATAAATTAATTAAAAAAAAGAAGCTCAAAGTTCATGCAGCAAAAATGGACAGAAATGAAAGAAGAAATAGACAAATCTACAATATATACTTGTAAAATTACACAATATGTGTTTATAGTTCTAGAATTCACTCTTTTCTCAGTATTCAATAAAACAGGTAGACAGAAATCGTTCGTGTGATGGCTCACGCCTGTGACCCTAGCACTCTGGGAGGCCTAGGCGAGTGGATTGCTTGAGTTCAGGAGTTTGAGACCAGCCTGAGCAAGAGTGAGACCCCCATCTCTAAAAATAGCCAGATACTGTGGCAGGTGCCTGTGGTCCCAGCTAATTAGGAGGCTGAGGCAAGAGGCTCACTTGAGCCCAAGAGTTTGAGGTTGCTGTGAGCTATGATGCCACAACACTCAACTCCAGGGCAACTGAGACTCTATTTCAAAAAAAAAACAAAAAGTAGAAGAACTGAACAACACCATGAATTGACTGTATCTCATGGATATTTATAAAATATTCCACCCAATATATTTTTGTCATTGCATGTGAACATTTACCAAGACAGGCTATATCCAGAGTCATGAAACTAAACTTAACAAGTTTAAAATAATTGAAATAGTATAAAATATGTTCTCTGACTATGGAATTAATGACAAATCAGTAACAAAAAGGCAACAGGAAGAGCTATAAACACTGGGCAATTATACAACATTTAAATAATCTGTGGGTTAAAAGGGAAGTCTCAATGACAATAAGAAGATATTTCAAATATAAATAAAATGAAAATTCAGCATGTCAAAATTTGTGGGGTGAGTTCTAAGTTATAACACAAAAGAACAACATTCAAAAATTGAACTTTGTCAAAATTTAAAACTTTTGCTCTGGCTCGGTGCCCGTAGCACAGTGGTTACAGCGTCAGCCACATACACCGAGGGTGGCAGGTTTGAACCCGGCCCAGGCCAGCTAAAAAATAATGCCAACTGCAACAAAAAATGGCCAGGCTTTGTGGCAGGTGTCTATGGTCCCAGCTACTAGGGAGGCTGAGGCAAGAATATCACTTGAGCTCAGGAGTTTGAGGTTGTTGTTAGCTGTGATGCCATGGTGAGACTCTGTCTCAAACAAACAAACAAACAAACTTTTGCTCTACAATTAGACAGACATCGGCAAAGACATAAAAGACTTAAACAATACTATCAACCAGCTTGACTTAACTGACATCTATAGAACAGTTACTCCAACATCAGAATACACATTCTTCTCAAGTGCTCATGAAACATTCCCCAGGACAGATTATATGCTAGGCTGTAAAGCAAATGAAATTAATCAGTTAACTTAAAACTGATGAAATTGTACTAAACATGTGCTGGGACCACAATGGAATTAAATAAAAAATCAGCAATAGAAGAAAAGTTTGTAAATCTGCAAATATCTACTACAACAATAAACAAGTTTAATGAATTTTCAGAATAGAAGAATGGTATATAAAGAATCAATTATACAATTATATGTTGATTTCATATATATATATATATATTATCTTTTATTTGCTTATTTGTTTAGCAGGCCTGGGCTGGGTTCAAACCTGCCAGACTCTAACCACTGAGCTATAGGTTAGATAGCCCAATTATATTTCTATATACTAACAATTATAGCCCAATTATATTTCTATGTACTAACAAAAAACTGAAACAGACAATTTTTCTATTCATAATAGCATCAAAGACAATAAAATACTTAAAAATAAATTTTACAAAAACCTACAATATTTGTACACTAATAACTATAAAATATTGATGAGAGAAGTTCAAGAAGACATAAATGGAGAGACATTCTATGTTAATAAATTGGGAGTCTCAATACTATTAAGTTGGCTGTTCTCCCCCAATTGATCTATATTCAACACAATCCCTATCAAAATCCCTGCTCTTTTGTGGAAATTCCTGTGAAAATGCAACAGATCCTGAATAGCCAAAAGAATATTTAAAAAGAACAAATAGTCACACTTGACTATTTAAAAACCTTCTACAAATCCTAGCACTCTGGGAGGGCCTAGGCAGATGGATCACCTGAGCTCAGGAGTTCAAGACCAGCCTGAGTAAGAGCAAGACCCCATCTCTAAAAAATGCCTGGTTTTGTGGTGGGTGCCTTTAGTCCCAGCTACTAGAGAGGCTGAGGCAAGAGGGTCACGAGCCCAGGAGTTGAAGGTTGCTATGAGTTATGATACTAGGGCACTCTACTGAGGGTGACAAAAGTAAGACTCTGCCTCAAAAAAATAGAAAATAGATGAATAAAATAAAAACATACTGTAAAGCTACAATAATCAAAGCAGTGTGGTAGTAGCATAGGAGATACAGATATATAATATGTAAATGAGATTCAGAACTGAGAGTTATGAAAATAAACCTCTATAGTCAATCCATTTTCAATAAAGATGCTAAGGCAATTGTGTTGTATTTTCATCATATTTTGCTGGGGCAATTGAATATCTTCTACATGCGAAAAAAGGATTTTTTTGTTTTTGTCTTTGTTTTTGTTTTTTTGAGACAGAGTCTCACTATGTCACCCTTGGTAGAGTGCTGTGGCATCACAGCTCACAGCAACCTCCAACTCTTGGGCTTAAGTGATTCTCTTGCCTCAGCCTCCCAAGTAGCTGGGACTACAGGCTCCCACCACAACACCCAGCTATTTTTTGGTTGTAGCTATCATTGTTGTTTGGCAGGCCTGGGCTGGGTTTGAACCTGCCAGCTCTGGTGTATGTGGCTGGCACCCTAGCTGCTGAGCTGCAGGCGCCACGCTGCAAAAAGAGTTTATACACTTACCTCACACCATACACAAAAACTAACTCCAAATGGATCATAAATTTGAGAACTAATGCTACAAAAGTTTGGAAGAAAACATTGGAGAATGTTTTTGTGACCTTGGGTAAAGCAAAGATTGCTTAGCTATAGCACCAACATCACACACAATTCATAAGGGAAATATTGACAGACTGGACCTCACCAAAATTTAAAACTTTGCTTTTCAAAAGACAGCATCGAGAAAATGAAAAGCTGGCTCCACAGTGTCTGTAGCTCAGCGGTTAGAGCACTAGCCACATACACCGGAGCTGGCAGGTTTGACTCCAACTTGGGCCTGCCAAACAACAATGACAACTGCAACTAAAAAATAGCCAGATGCCGTGGCAGGCTCCTGTAGTCCCAGCTACTTGGGAGGCTAAGCCCAAGAATTTGAGGTTGCTATGAGCTGTGACACCATGGCACGCTACCAAGGGTGACAAAGTGAGACTCTGTCTCAAAAAAAAAGAAAAGAAAAAAGAAAAGTCAAGTCACAGACTGAAGAAAATATTTGCAAATTCTATAATGGACAAAGGACTCATATCTAAAATATATATATAAAACATTTACGGGTGGTGCCCATAGCTCAGTGGGTAGGGCACTGGCCACATACACTGAAGCTGGTGAGTTTGACCCCGGCCTGGGCCAGCTAAAGCAACAATGACAACTGCAACAACAACAACAAAAATAGCCAGGTGTTGTGGCAGGTGCCTGTAGTCCCATTTACTTGGGAGGCTGAGGCAAGTGAATCACTTAAGCCTAGGAGTTGGAGGTTGCTGTGAGCTGTGGTGCCACGGCACTCTACCCAGGGTGACGGTTTGAGACTCTGTCTCAAAAAAAAAAAAAAATTTACAATGCAATAATAAGAAAATTACCCAATTTTAAAATAGGCAAAACGTTTGAAAGTCATTTCATCCAGGAAGGTACTGGCATGACCGATGTTAAAGTAACCCCCAGGAAGACAGGAAAAAGAAAAAGAGAGATTAAAAACAAGAGAACAAATAAAATGGCACATATAAGCCATGATATATCAACAGTTACATTAAATGCGAACGTTGTGATATTGTTAGCTATTAGGTGAATACAAGTGAAAACTGTGATATAATACAACTACACATCTATAAGATTGGTTAAAATAAAATCTACTGGCCAGGTCAAGTCCTCATGAAGATGTGGAATAACTAGAGTCCTCATGGAGTCCATGTAGGAACACAAAATGTCAGTCACTTAAAAAAAAACCAATTTGGCAGTTTCTTATGAATATACACTTACTATGTGATCCAACAATCCTACTCCTAGGTATTTATCCTAGAGAAATAAATACTCATGTTCACACAAATACCTGTACACAAATGTTTATAGCAGCTCTCTTCCTAATTGTCAGATATGGGAAGCAACCCAGTGTCATCCAGCAAATGGAAACAAATTGTAATGCATCCATGCGATGAAATACTACGCAACAAAAAGAGAAACAGTTTTCCCGAACTTTGAAGTCATTGTCATAGGAAAAAGAAGCTAGGATGTTTACAAAGAATGCCTGGAAAGTCAAAAGTATATTAATGGAAAACAGATCAGAGGTTGCCCCAGGTACAGAGTAGAGGGGGGCAGGATGACAAAGAGATAACATGGGTTTGGTTTTTTTTTTTTTGAATGATGGAACTGTTCTATATCCTGATTGTGACAATGATTACACAAATCTATACATGAGTTTAATGTCATAGAACTGTCCGTTGAAAAGTTATTTTCACTATATGTTCATTCAAAAATAAAATTAACCAAATCAGGAATAAACTTTTGATACATATGATAATATGGACAAATCTCAAAATAATTATACCCAGTCTAAGAAGCCAGGCTGAGTATGATCCCATTTTTATAAAATTCTAGGAAATGCCAACTACTCTAAAGTGACAAAATACAGGTCAGTGATTGCATGGGAGGAAAGGATTGCTAAAAGGTAAGCGGAAACTTTGGGTGATGATTGATCTACTCATTGTCTGGATTGTGGTAATGGTTTCATAGGCATATACAAATTCGGAGCTTATTGAATCATACACTTTTACGATGTCCACCATTATATGTTAATTGTACCTCAGTAAAGCTGAAAAATAAAATGCCAGGGCTTCCCTCAAGAACACAGAATCCAGTGACAAGGAAACTAACTTAGAGTTACAACAATAAGACCCACGGGGGCCCAAAGTTGGAATACTCCCTACCCCTGCCCAACTCAGAATGCCCTCTGTGGCTGGTATTTTTTAACTTTTTTTTTTTTTTTTTTGTAAAGACAGAGCCTCACTTTATCACCCTCGGTAGAGTGCCGTGGCGTCACACAGCTGACAGCAACCTCCAACTCCTGGGCTTAGGCCATTCTCTTGCCTCAGCTTCCCAAGTAGCTGGGACTACAGGCGCCCACCACAACGCCCGGCTATTTTTCTGTTTTTGCAGTTCGGCCGAGGCCGGGTTTGAACTGGCCACCTTTGGTATATGGGGCCAGCACCCTACTCGATGAGCCACAGGCGCCGCCACTTTTTAACTTTTGCAACCATAGATTGGGTGATGGAAATCAAAAGCTCAACTCACGAAAGCCGAGCATCTTAGGAAACTGGTTTTTCCGAATGCTGTTCAGGCACTTAATTTTTTTTTTTTAAAGGTACCTAAGTCAGAAACCATGAAGTTTCCTATGAATTCTATATGAGTCCTCTTGAGTTCAGTTTCTACAGCTCTCTCAATTCTCTCTTCCTACCCTTGTTCAGATCACCACTATCTCTAGTTTTATTGTTTGCTTTTGATTTTAATTGTATTTTTATTTATTTATTTATTTTTATTTTTTTGCAGTTTTTGGCCAGGGCCGGGTTTGAACCTGCCACCTCCAGTATATGGGGCCAGCGCCCTACTCTTTGAGCCACAGATGCTGCCCTTTAATTGTATTTTTAATTGTTATGGGCACATCATAGTTGTATGTCATTATAGGGTGTATGTAATGTTTTGATGCAGGCATACAATGTGAATTAACCAAATCAGGGTAATTGGGGGTGTCCATTACCTTAGGCATTTATCATTTGTGTTAGGAATTCCAATTCCACTGTTTTAAGTATTTTAAAGTATATGCTAACTTACTGCTGACTATAGGTGCTTTGTTGTGCTATCACATATCGTTCCTTCTATTTAATGATCTAACTATAATCTTTTGCCCCCGCACTGTACATAGCCTACCTTTTACTAGCCTGTGATCTGCAGAAGTTACTTGGCCTCCCTAATCCTCTCTAATTCTTAGTTTCCTTGTTTATGAAACTTGGTAATCAAAGTACTCACCTGGCAGGGTTGTTATAAAGAGTAAGTGAATCATATCTACAAAGTAACAACAGATCCTGGCAGAGCGTACTTCCGAGAGGGCTTAGTTTTATACCTTTATGAATGTTTATGTATATGTTTTTCATATCATGCATGTAACACTTTTGATATTGGAGGGAAAAGATTAAACTGGAACTCTGGGTCTGGACACCACAGTCTTAGGTGAAATTGGGCATCTTTCCAGCCCACTCTCATCCTGTGACCAGGAGGAAGCCCGTTTCAGTTTTACAGATGGGGCCAGGGAAGACTTAGAGAGCTAACTGATGGCAAAGCAGGTACCCCTGACTCCTCGCACCACAAGGACAGATTTGGGGAATAATGGCTAAAGGGAGATAAAACTGAAGGCTAGAAATGGGCCGGGGAAACTTTTTAAAAAACCATAGTGTTCTGCCTTCTCCGGGCGGGATGAGAGAGCTGGTGGCTGCAAATGAGCCCTAGTCAATAGTATTAATTACACTCTATCCTCCCTCCATTCATTCCTCTGGCAGTTGATATTCATGGATACCTTGGTTTGCCAGCACTATGCTGGGATCTGCGGGGTAAGACAGGTGCCTTTCTTCACAGACCTCACCCTGATAGGGGCTTGAGGGATGGGAAAATAAAAAGTGATATTTTGACACAATTCCAAGTTTGGTCCAAGTGTGACGCAATTCCAAGTTGGTCCCAACTTAGCCAGTCCCTGGGTCAAATGCTGAGGGTGAGGAGCAAGAAGCTGTGAGGCATGGAGTGGTCTAGAGAAGGACTTCAGGCTAAGGGTAGGGACTCTTCATTTCCTCTGTCTTCCAAGCTCGGGGTCCCTCTCTCCCTTGACTGGACTTGTGGTGCTGCTGGGGGTCGGCTGAGATAGATTCTCAAAGGTCTAATGGCTCCTGTGCAGAAGGCAGAACTGGGTCCAAGGGCTTGGCTCCCTGTACCCTGTGTGCCCGGAGAACACGGCGCTCGGGAGCTTCGCCTCTGAGGACAGGACAGTGTGGTCTTAGAATTAACACGTTCTGGCCACCAGAAGGCGGTGTGGGAGCATGTCCACGACCCAGAAAATCGCCCCTGCCCGCGGGGAAGTACTAGAGCTCGTCTTCCCTCAGTCCAGGCTGTCTTGTCATACCGGCCTCATTTGCCTTTCAGATATGTCTTAAGCACCTTAAACCTTTAGCACCACTGTGTGCAGGGTTAGCAATGGGCAACCTTGCAGCTCGCCCCAGAATCCTTCTCTAACAGGAATTTTTTGGTAAATACCTAGACTTGCCACCAGAGGGAGAGAGTTGGGGAGCCGCTATCTCAGGTCCATGGGTGAGCCCTGAATCGTCACAAATGGGCTCCCCAGTTGCTGTCTATTAGAAATGGACAGGAATTCGATGAGGAAAACGGGGGAGCTGGCAGGATGGCACAAGACTGGCGACAAGAAGAATGGAATGGGGGTAGGGAAGGGGAAACCCCACCGTGGTTTCAGAGAACAAGAAGAGCACTAACGGGGCGGCGCCTGTGGCTCATCAGGTAGGGCGCTGGCCCCACATACCGAAGGTGGTGGGTTCAAACCCGGCCTCGGCCGAACTGCAAAAACAGAAAAATAGTCCGGCGTTGTGGTGGCGCCTGTAGTCCCAGCTACTCGGGAGGCTGAAGCAAGAGAATCGCCTAAGCCCAGGAGTTGGAGGTTGCTGTGAGCTGTGACGCCACGGCACTCTACAGAGGGGGCGAGACAGAGACTCTGTCTCTACAAAAAATAAAAGAAGAAGAAGCAGCAGCGCACTAAGGCGCAGCCAGCTGGAGTTTGCTTCTGTTGTGGGGAGATCTGGGCGGGAGCTCCACCAGCCGAAGGACGGCCTTCTAGTCAGGGTGCATAACACAGGGCCAGCACTCGGAACGTCCTGAGCAGCCACGCAGGGCTCACGCGCAGTATGAGGAGGGACCCCGCCGGAGTCATGAGAACATCAGCCCCTCGGAGCTCGCAGACACCCTGGCCAACGCTTTGGCTGGTTCGTGGGCAAACAGCTCGAGCCTGACGCCCAGGTCTCGGGAGCCTGAGAGCGCCCAGCTGCCGTGTGAGGTACATGAGCTCCATTAGGCAGCAGGTTGGGGGAAGGTAGCAGAGACCTTAGACCTAGACCCTCTCCAAAACTTGCAGAGAAAACAGAATACACATGGGGGAGGGAAGACTTTTCCTGTAGAAAGTGGAATTGGGGTCTGGATTCCAAGGAGAGAGAAGCAGCAGCATGGAAATGGGAGAAGACAGAGATCAGGTGCCCACTACAAAGCCCTTCTCCCCCAGCCTGTCCTACACCGTTCACCCACGAACCATGGAGCAATGGCGTCCTGACTGATTTCCGTGATGAAATATGAGCACCCTCATTTATGTCTACACCGAAGCTAGAGATCTTTTAAGAATATAAGTCAGACAATGTCCCTCCTCTGCTTTAAACCTTCAGGGACTTCCTATTAGTAGAATCAAATGCTAAGTCCTTTCTCAGGCCTGCAGGAGTGTGCATTAGCCCTCCCTTCCCTCCCTGGCCTCATCTCCTACCCCCACCCCCCACACACACACTAATTCCTCCAGCCATCTCCTTCTTCCTGCCTTCCTCAACCACACTCACGTCATTCCCACTACTGCATTTTCACCCTAGGCTGTCACGTAACTGGCTTCTTTCCATCTTTTAGCTCTCAAATGTCCTCTTTGGAAAATAAGGAGTCCCTGCCCCCCAGCCCCCCCCCCCAATCTCCCTCCATCAGTCCCTAGCACTCATCACTATCAGAAATGGTCTCTGCTTGTCCGGTGACTCTTCCTCCACTCTGATATAAGTACCTGGAGGGCTGGGACTCGCCTGTCATCTTCACTACTAATCCTTAGAGCCCAGCACACAGAGGTGCTCGATAAATACTTTTTGAAAGAATAAGTCTTTAGTCAACTCTGTTCGGTAGGTTTGATTATCACTTCCAATGTATAAGAAGGGAGACTGAGCCCTAACCAAGCTGATCAACTTGCCCAATGTGTAGGCAGAGGAGGAAATTAAACCCGTCAGCCTGGTTTCAGTAACTGACACTACACCTCTGCTCTTCTTATCTTGCCAGCAGGTACATAATTTGCAGTTGTTTTGTTTGTTGTCTGATACCCCTACTAGGTACGATGCTGCTAGAGTAGGGCTGTGTCCTGCTCCCTGCCACGTTGCCAATGCTTATAGCAATGCCTGGCCGCAGTAACTACTCAGTGAGAATCTGCTAAGTGAATGAATAAACAATCATACAGACAAGTGACAGATGAGCGTGAAGAAATAGGAGGGCTCCAGTGCTAGCAGTTTCCTCATCTGGAGCCCAGTGGCAGCAGTGACTGCCGAAAGGGATCCACTGAGAGGTTACCTCTGCTGTGGAAGAAGGCCTTCCTTGGGGCTGATGTCAGTGGTGCTCTCACTGTTACAGAGAGAGTTACTGTGCTCCATGATCTTCAAACTCGGGGTGATTTCCTGCCTGAAGGCAGGGGGTTGGCCTTGGTTCCCAACCACAGCTAAGTGTCCAGACTGCTCATCTGTGACACTCAGGGCTCTGGATAGATCTGTGTATACTGCCTCATTTCCACTCTTTACAATATGTCAGCACTTTTTTCAGCTTCTGAGAAACAGGAAGTACCATGATGTGTGGTGGGGTTTGAAGAGGATGATAAGAGACATATCGTATTTCTCAGGTTTGGGCATGGAGAGCTGGGGTTCCTGTTTGCTCTGACTCTAAAATATCACCTTTTTCCTTAAGCCAGATGCTGGATGGTGAGGGCTATGTAGAAATTACGCTTTCTGGGCCCAGCACGGTGGCTTATGCTTGTAATCCTCGAACTCTGGGAAGCCAAGGTGGGAGGATCACTTGAGGCCACAAGTTCACGAAAAGCTGGGCAACATAGTGAAACCCCAGTCTCTATGAAAAATAGGAAAAATTATCTGGGCATGGTGGAGTGTACTTATACTCCCAGCTGCTCTGGAGGCTGAGGCAGGAGGATTACGTGAGCCCAGTAGTTCAAGGCTTCAGTGAGCTATGATCAAGCTACTGTTCTCTAGCCTGGGTGACAGAATAAGACCCTGTCTCAAAGAAAGAGAGAGAGAGAGAGAGAAAGAAAGAGGAAGAAAGGAAGGAAGGAAGGAAGGAAGGAAGGAAGGAACGAAGGAAGGAACGAAGCCGGCCGTTGTGGCAGGTGCCTGTAGTCCCAGCTACTCAGGAGGCTGAGGCAAGAGAATCGCCTAAACCCAGGAGTTGGAGGTTGCTGTGAGCTGTAACACAACAGCACTCTACCAAGGGCAATAAAGTAAGACTCCATCTCTTAAAGAAAAAAAAAAAGAAAGAAAGAAAATGCTTTGGAGGAGAAAAGGCAGGGGATAAAAGCCCTTAAAATTTATTATTATAAAACAGGTCATATATACAAAAGAAAATGTCATCTACATATACAATTTTAAACATTAGCAAAACCCCCTAGATCCTCTGCCCAACTGAAGAGAATATTCCCTCTCCCATGAAGGTGTCCTTCCCATAGCATCCTTGTCCCTCCCTGCCAGAAGTAAACATTATCTGGACTTGTTAAAATTTCAAATTAATATGAAGGTACAAATTTTTAGGTACTATCTGAATTTTTTTGGTTAATCATTTCCTTGCTATTCTCTGTCATTATAACATATGTAAATATCCTCCAATTATACATGCTTTCATTTTGCCTATCTTTGATCCTTTTATAAAAAGAATAATGTCAGATGCATTTATTTAAGACTTATTTTAACTACTCAACAGAATGTTATCAGACTCATCATGTTGATACATTTCACTATAGTTCACTCACTCTATTTTATTTACTTTACCCCTGTATGAGCAAATGACAATACATTTTTCTATTTTACTGCTGATGGACATCTTGCTTATCCCCAGTTTTAGTATTAAAAACAATTCTGCAAAAAGGCTTTAGGTAAACTAAAGAGATATGAATTCGGTATGGACTTCGGTTGACAATAATGTATCAGTATTTGTTCATTAATATGACAAAAGTGCCATACTAGTGTAAGGTGTTAATAATAGGGGAGATTTGGTATGGCGTACACGGGAAGTTCCTGTATTATCTTCACAATTTCTCAAATATAAAATTTGTAAAATGAAAAGCTTATTTTAATAAAACCAGCCTTACTGTGAATATATTTGTTTATATTTTCTGATGCTCTTGGGCAAGAATTTCCCTAGAATGTGCATTAGGTTGAAATTCTGGGTCATAGAGTATGTGCACCTTCAAATTTACTAGGAACTACATCTCAAAAGTACCATTTGACTCCTTAGCAGATAATGTGTAAGAATTCCTTTTACTTTATAGCCTGGGCAAGAATCGTAATGTCTGACTTTTACATTTCTGCCAGTCTAGTGGGTGTGAAATGTTATCTCATTGTGGTTTAATTTTGTATTTTCCTGACTACTAACAAGGTTCAACATCTCTTTATATGTTTATTGGCCATTTGTATTTCCTGTTCTGAGAAATGCTTATTTATGTCATTTACCTTTTTTTTTTTTCCTAGTGGGTTATTTCTTTTTCTTACTGATGAAGAGGACTTTTTTATGCATTCTGGAAACTAATCCTTAGTCATTTGTACTTAGTCATTTATACGTAGTACAAATATTGGTCCTAACTTGTGGCTTATCTCTTTATTCTCCTTATGGTAAACTTGATGAATTTTGAAAGCATGGATCTTTTCCTTGATGATTTTCTCTTTGGGGTATTTATTTATTTATTTAATTTTTTGGAGACAGAGTCTTGCTTTGTTGTCCAGGCTGGAGTGCAGTGACATCATTATAGCTCACTGCAACCTCAAACTCCTGGGCTCAAGGGATCCTCCCACCTTGGCCTTCAGAAGTGTTAGGATAACAGAGTGAGCCACCGCACCCAGCATGGGGGTTTTATTTAATAAATCCATTCATTCCAGACTGGAAAGCTCCCATTTGCCCCTCCAGACCCACTCTCATCTCTCCATTATCCTCCTCTGTGTCCTGGGAGGCTGATTAGTATGGACTATATTTAAAACTTCTTTGCCCATCCATTCCCCATTGGGTTTGGCCATGGGAGCATTGGCAGGTGATCAAAGGGTAGGAGATGAGTGGAATCAAGGTATTTATGACCCAGCTCCCTCCTTGCAAGGTTGCTACAGGCTGGCTGTGTCCTTTGAGTAAAGGTCCCAGCTCCTACCAAGTTGCCCTCTGCCTACAGCCCTCTGTATCTCTGAGTTTCAGAAACTAGTTTTTCTCTTTTGTCTCCCATTGTCACCAGCCCCAGAGAGCATTGTTTTCCCTACACCCTGTTCTCACTTTTATAATCATTTCATTGTTAAACTCTCCTTAAATTATCCAACATGAGTGTTCCTCCTGTTTCCCATTGGATATGCCCACCCCACATATTTTCTTTTCTTTTTAAAATTGTTTATTTATTTTTTAAGAGACAGTCTTACTTTGCCACTTAGGTTGGAGTACAGTGGTGTGATCATAGCTTACTGGAAACTTGGATGCCTGGGTTTAAGTAGTGCTCCCTCTTAGGTGGGTACCTGGTGCTGCAGGCCTCAGCCACCATGCTCAGCTAATTTTTTGTTTGTTTTCTGAGATGGGGTCTTGATCTTCTGGCCTCAAGCAATTCTCCTGTCTCAGTTTCCTAAAGTACTGGGATTAAAGATATGAGCCACTGTGCCTGGCCTTTTAAATTTTTATTTATTTACTATTATTATTATTTTTGAGAAGAGTGCTATGGCATCATAGCTCACTGCAACCTCAAACTCCTGTGCTCAGGCAATCCTCTTGCCTCAGCCTTCTGAATAGCCAGGACTACTGGCGCCTGCCACAATGCCCAGCTAGTTTTTCTATTTTTCATAGAGATGAGGGTCTTGCTCTTTCTCAGGCTAATCTTGAACTAAGCTCAAGGGATCCACCTACCTTGGTCTCATAGAGTGCTAGGATTACAGGCGTGAGCCACTGCACCTGGCCTTGCCTGGCCTTTTTTTTTTTTTTTAAAGTTAATATTTTGTTGGTCTGTCTCTGTCCCCCCAGGATTTCTCACCCTTGGCACTACTGACATTTTGGATAGTATAGTCCTTTGTTGTGGGCTCTGTCATGTGTATTGTAGGATGTTTAGAAGCATCCCTGGCCTTTGCCCACTAGATGTTTAATCAAAAAGTGCCAAATCGCCCCTAGGGAAAAAATCTTTTGAGAACTACTATTATATCCCCATTGTCAACACCACATTGACTTAATTATTAAAGCTTGGTATCAAGAAGGAAAAATTCACCCTTTGCGGTGGCTTATACCTGTAATTCCAGCACTCTGGGAGGTCAAGATGGGAGACTTGCTTCAGCTCAGGAGTTTTAGACCAGCCCGATCAAGAGTGAGACCCCCATCTTTACTAAAAGTAGAAAAAATTAGCAGGGCATTATAGCAGGCACCTGTAGTCTCAGCAACTTGGGAGACTGAGGCAAGAGGATCGCTCTAACCCAGGAATTTGAAGTTTTTGTGAGATATGGCACCAGGGCAACAGAGTGAGACTCTGTCTCAAAGAAGAAAAAAAAAAAAAGGTGGACAAAGTTTCTCACTTCGATGATCTCCTTCCTTCAGATTGTATTAGCTATTCTTGGACCTTCATTCTTCCATGTAAATTTTAGAACCTGCTTAGCATGTACCATGAAAAAATTGCTGGAATTTTGATAATAGTTGCTAAATTTATAGATCAGTTCCCGGCAGGCACGGTGGCTCACACCTGTAACCCCAGCACTTTGGGAGGCCAAGGTGAGTGGATTGCTTGAGCTCAGGAGTTCCAGACCAGCCTGAGCAAAAGTGAGACCAAGACCTCTAAAAATAGCCAGGCATTGTGGTGGGCACCCGTAGTCCCACCTACCCTGGAGGCTGAGGCAAGAGGACCGCTTTAGCCCAAGAGTTTGAGGTTGTTGTGAGCTCTAATGCCACAGCACTCTACCCAGGGCAGCAAAATGAGACTCTGTATCAAAAAAAATTTTTTTTAGATCAGTTCCAAATTACATTGAGTATTGAGTCTTTTATTTGTGGACATAGTAGGCCACTACCTTTTGCCTTACTAACATCTTTCAGTCAAATTTTAATTTTTTTTCATATTTTGTTAGACTTATTCTTTGACACCATGTATTCTTATAAGTGTAATACTTACACTTGTAATGATGGCTTCTTTAAAATTATGTGTTTTGTTTGTTGGTGACATATAACAATGTAATTGCTTTTATGTATTGATCCAGTAACTTGCTAAACTCTCTTATTCTTTTTTTTTTTTTGAGACAGAGCCTCAAGCTGTCACCCTGGATAGAGTGCTGTGGCATCACAGCTCACAGCAACCTCCAATTCCTGGGCCCAAGCGAGTCTCTTGCCTCCGCCTCCCAAGTAGCTGGGACTACAGGC
>CAUYRH010031527.1:0-12897 GCA_963574655.1 Perodicticus potto
GCTATGGAATACCTTAACTGTTTCTATTCCAAATTGAGATGTGCTTTAACTGAAATACACACTGGATTTCAAAGAGTACCAAAAAAAGTAAACTATCACAGCAGTACATTTTATATTGATAACGTGTTAAGATATTTTGGATGTAGTGGTTACATAGAATGTATCATTAAAATTATTTTTTTCTATTTTTACTTTTTAACATTGCTATTAAAAAATTTAAATTACATGTGTGACCCACAGTAAACACATATTTCTCTTGGGTAGTACAGCTCAGTAGGAGTATTTTCCACCTCAGATATGAGATCTTTAAAGCAGTGTATGATTTTGCTTTTAAATATCTTGATACAATCAAAACTGAGTAAAGGCTCAAAAAAAAAAAAAGCTTCATCACTTAACTTCATGAACCAATTCACCTTTATGAAATTGTGATCTCATTTCCCATAGTGACTTACTCCAACCCCTCCTCAAAAAGAGACTGAAAGTGCAATTTCCAGTTATCTAATCTGTTGTTAGTCACATGTTGAGGAAATAGTTGATCATATGATGATGAACTATTTTTTGGAGTGAAATCATGTGTCTCTTAATTAAGCAACTCATTGTATGTGGGGAATACATTGACTTCCTGCCCTAATCTTCTGTGGGTCATACTGGAATTAAATGGGAGATTGAAGCCCTAAAAAAGAGGGACTTGGGACAAAGCCCAAATTTGGGGACTGCTCAGGTCAGAGAAACCTATGAAGAACCAAAACTGATGAATTTCTGAAGTCTTAATATCCAGGACTTATAAAAAGAGATGGATCTTAGCATTTCTTGATTCTAAAAATAGAAACAATAATAGTCTCTAGTAGATTTTTAACAACAGCTTGGGGTGGAGGAGTTCCAATTTGTGGTCCTAGCCTATTTCTAGTATGTAGTCTCTGCTGGCCAATTTCAGCCTACCAGTGATGACTTACAAACATTATTCTAAACATTTGACCTACATTAACTCATTTTACCTCACAGGAATCCTGTGAATTTCTATTATCATTCCCATCCTTTAGACGGATAAAACTAAAGCACAAGGAAATTGACTAACTTGGCCAAAGTTAGGCCTGATGAGAGGTGAAGCTGAGCCCACTAACTCCAGATTGTTTTCAGGTGTCCTAACCACTATATGTGAGACTTTTAAATTTTTAATTATTCTCACCAGTAGTAAAATCCTCATTTCAGAGGCGAAAAGCATATATGTGACCTAAATTCTTGAAGAAAAGTAAGAAACTACTATACAAAGTTCCTTAAAAGGTAGGATTCTTTTTTCTAGGCAAAGTAGAACATAGTACGAAAAGAGGCTTCAGAGCTTCTGGCTTGAGTTCAAATCCTGCCTTTGCCATTCACTAGCTATATGACCTGGGGCAAATCACTTACCCTCTCTGTGTCTCTGTATCTACTTCTGTAAAATGGAGATAATAATAATGATACTTAACAATGATACAATAACAATGATACCTCATAAAAGGGTCAGGATTAAATTGTTTATACATATCAAGAGCTTAGGTCAGTGCCTTGCACCTAAAAGCACTCAGTTGGTAACTACTGTTATCATAATTTTAGTATCTTTTGATTCCTTCCAGTTACAGGGGACTCAAAGTGCTCAAGTATCTAATGATAAAAGACAGTGATCTTTGTGCTGATCACTGTGCTGTGCTTTCTCTGCATCATCTCATTTGTTTCCCACAAGGAAGGTGTGGGAAAAGGTGCTACTATCCCCACTTTGCAGAAGTAGAAATAAAGCCCCCAGAAGTTAAGTAGCTTTTGCAAAGTCACATAATTAGTGAAGATTGTACTTTCAGCATCTCCTAATCAGAGGCTCCCTGGCTTTACCTCAAATTCACAGAATCTTAATGGTAATTTAAGAGGCCTATTTTATTTTGTAGGTGGGTGTTTCTGTGGGAGAAGGGCTACCAGGAAATGGACTCTGTGGTCAGCTCAGTTACTACCAAGGTCAAGGGTGTGGCTGTGACCAATACTTCTCAACTTGGATTCCGGATCTGGGATGTGGCTGATTATGTGATACCAGCTCAGGTATGTCTCCCACTATGACTTCTGTCTAACACTGACACCTCTAGTTCACACCTTTCCCACTATTGACTTTGCACATTTGATTAATGACCGGCATGGCGAGAGTTCTAACATCACTGAGGTCCAGACTGGATTGTTTCAATCCGGGAAAGCAGCCAGCTCTCTTTCTGACCTAATATCCAATAGATCATACTCAGTTAATTATGTGTCCTTTCAGCTCTAAAAGGTGGCTAATTAAAATACAGTGAGTTTCCAGATAGACAGCTCAGTCTATCTTTTTTTCTTTTTCAGTTTTTTGGCCAGGGCTGGGTTTGAACCCGCCACCTCCGGCATATGGTGCTAGCGCCCCACTCCTTTGAGCCACAGGTGCCGCCCTAAATAAGTGCTTTTTTTTTTTTGGTAGAGACAGAGTCTCACTTTATCGCACAGCTCATAGCAACCTCCAACTCCTGGGCTTAGGCGATTCTCTTGCCTAAGTCTCCCGAGTAGCTGGGACTACAAGCGCCTGCCACAATGCCCAGCTGGTTTTTTTTTTTTTGTTTTTTTGCAGTTCGGCTGGGGCCGGGTTTGAACCCGCCACCCTTGGCATATGGGGCTGGCACCCTACTCCGTGAGCCACAGGCTCCACCCATCTCAGTCTATCTTAAGCCCTGAAAGGTGAGAAAGCAAATTTCTTTTTTTTTTTTTTTTTTGAGACAGAGTGTCACTATGTCGCCCTTGGTAGACTGCCATGGCATCACAGCTCACAGCAACCTCAAACTTCTGAGCTTAAGCAATTCTCTTGCCTCAGCTTTCCAACTAGCTGGGACTACAGGCATTCGCCATGCTGCCCTGCTATTTTTGTTGCAGTTGTCATTGTTGTTTAGCTGGCCTGGTCCAGGTTTGAACTCACCAGCCTTGGTGTACATGGCTGGTGCTGTGACCACTGTACTATGGGCACTGAACCAATAAATTTTTTAAATCCTGGGAAATATTCCCATGGAGATATCACCTTTCCACATTTTGGGTTTGCTTTATTGTCTCTTTTGGTTTTTTTGTTTGTTTGTTTGGTTTTTTTTTTGAGACAGAGCCTCAAGCTGTCACCCTGGATAGAGTGCTATGGCATCACAGCTCACAGCAACTTCTAATTCCTGGGTTCAAGCGAGTCTCCTGCTTCCGCCTCCCAAGTAGCTGGGACTACAGGTTGTGTAGCTGGGACTACACAACGCCTGGCCATTTTCAGGTTGCAGCCATCATTGTTGTTTGGCGGGCTGCATTCAAACCCACCAGCTCAGGTGTACGTGGCTGGCGCCTTAGCCCGTTGAGCCACAGACACCGAGCCTGTCTCTCTTTTTTTTTTTTTAATGAATGAGGCATCATTTGTTCTAATGCTTTTTTTTTTTTTTGCAGAGACAGAGTCTCACTTTATCGCCCTCAGTAGAGTGCTGTGGTGTTACACAGCTCACAGCAACCTCCAACTCCTGGGCTTAGGCGATTCTCTTGCCTCAGCCTCCTGAGTAGCTGAGACTACAGGCACTCGCCACAACCTCCGGCTATTTTTCTGTTTTGCAGTTTGGCTGAGGCAGGGTTTGAACCCGCCACCTTCAGTATATGGGGCCGGTGCCCTACTCAATGAGCCACAGGCGCCACCCTGTTCTAATGCTTTTTGTTGGCAGCTGCCACCTGTTCAGCTATTCTGTCCAGATCTCTGTCCCTGAGGTGTCGGTTTGCAGCCCCATCTTGGTCCTTTTCCACCATTTTCAGCCTCCCCAGGGCTTGGAGGACCTGGTAGGCCACACTTTTAGAACCTCAGCTGAAGTGTCTGGGTGTGATCCCATTTCTCTGCCTTCCCCTGTAGATCTTGGTCATGGAGCCAACCCCAGCACTGCCCTGGAGGTACAGGTGATGTGCTATGGAAGCAGCTCATGTATAGAACCAGTTCTCATTGTAGGGAGCAAGCTCCTTATGCTTGGCCAGCTTGACTGTGTCCACCCATTCAGGGACTTTCAGCTTCCTGGACTTTCAGCTTCCTGGACTTTTTTGAGGAAGGCTGCCAGAGCTCTGACGAACTCCTGCTGTTTCACATCCTTTTTTTGAGACAGAGCCTCAAGCTGTCACCCTGGAGCATCACAGCTCACAGCAACTTCCAATTCCTGGGCTCAAGCGAGTCTCCTGCCTCTGCCTCCCAAGTAGCTGGGACGACAGGCGCCCACCACAATGCCCGGCCATTTTTTGGTTGCAGCCGTCATTGTTATTTGGCGGGTCCAGGCTGGATTCGAACCTGCCAGCTCAGGTATACGTGGCTGGCGCCTTAGCCCATTGGGCCACAGGCGCCGAGCCTGTTTCACATCTTTTACGGTAACTCCAGGCGTCATGCGGCTCTGTGCTGCCAGCCAGGAGAAAGGGCTACTTTACTGTCTTAAACCCACAAGGTATATCTTTTCAGATAGTATAAAAACTTTAACTGTAATTAGAGATCAAAACTCAAACAAGAAGGAAACAACCTATCAGCATAGGATCCCATCAGGAACAAAGGTAAGGGAAGAAATTGTTTGACAGGGCTGCCATCCTATTCTCCAGCTGGTAATCTGCAAAGCTCCAAGTTAAACATTGACTCTTTAGCGTAGGTAATAGCTATGTGCCACGTGGCCAAACCCTGACATACCTCTCCAAGTGGCTTATGTGCTATGGGGCCTAGGGTTACCAAATACAGATAAGCTGCCACCTTCTGACATAAAGCTTAAAGGAAGGACTTCAGAAACTGTTCTGCAAGTGTGTTCATTTTTCCCCTACCCTCTCCAGAGAAGCAACATGTGGGGTGCCCCAAGAGGAGGCAGAATTAGTGAGCCATAAAAGTCAAATGGAACAGGGGATTTGTAGCTGACTGGCGATGGGCAGTCCTGTTGGCATGCACCTGTCTCAGCAGAAAGACCACTGCTCCCTTTGAAGGTGAGGGCTCAGCCTGGTACACTCTGGGAGTGTCAGACTTGTTATGTTCACTAGACATAGAAGGAAGGGTACGAGTCTTGTTTTTGCCCCTCAGTGGAAAGGAACATACAGCACCTCTGCTTCCATAGCAGATCCAGGCTGGGGCAGTGTAAGTTCCACAGGGCTTTGTAAGCGTTCATGTCATCTTTGTGTTTCTCTGCAGGTGGAACACAGTCATCTGTGCACATCTGTTTGGCTGATCTCCAGGCTGAAATTCCCTTATGTTTAAAACAGATAGGAGATAAGAAACAAAAAGTAGATCATACTGAAACTGTTCAAATCTCAGGAGAGTCTTTGAAGCAGCCTGTTCTCTTTTTTTTTTTTTTTGAGGCAGAGTCTCACTATGTTGCCCCCAGTAGAATAGTGTGGTGTCACAGCTCACAGCAACCTCAAACTTTGGGGCTCAAGCAGTTCTCTTGCCTCAGCCTCCCTCTCGCCTCAGCTTCCCAGTATCTGGGACTATAGGCAACAATGACCAGCTGTGATGTTATTTTTGTTTGTTTGTTTGTTTGTTTTTTGTTATTTTCATTTTTGTTTAGCAGGCCCTAGCTGGGTTCAGACCCATCAGCCCCAGTGCATAGGGGCACCCTAACCACTGAGCTATAGGCGCGGGGCCTGAAGCAGTCTTTTATAAACGCCAAACAAGGACTGTGTATATATACCGAACATCTGGGAACACGTGGCAGCCTCTGGTGGCAGCAGAGACTCTGGCCTCATGTACATCCTCATGCTTTGTGTTGTGGCCATTTCCTTGTCTCCAAACATGGTTTGTTCTAGGCCTTTGGAAGATGACATTCCTAGAGCTTCCACCACCATGTCATAGTCGAGGGTAGGGTTGTCCCCTTTGGTCCCTCAGTTACTCTAATTCCCAAAATGGCTCCCATCACTGACTCTCTTCCCAGGATTATGAAATGCTGAAAGCTTCAGGTTCCTCCTTTTAACATATTGATGCCCAGCCAGGCATAGTGGCAAGCACCTATAGCACCAGCTACTAGAAAGGCTAAAACAGGAGGATTTCTTGAGCCCTGGAGTTCAAGACTAGCCTGGGCAACATAGCAAGATCCCTGTCTTCAAAAAAGTAAATTAATAAAATACCAGTGCCCAATGGGGGTAGGCAGGGTCCAACTAAAATCTTTTAAGGTCTTTTTCTTTTATTCCTTATATTAGGAGGTCATTATTAGCAGTTCTTCAGTCTCATCCTAGCAAATTGATTTCCACAAACTCTAAATTAATAATTTGGCACCTTCTTACCTATAGGGAGAAAACAGAACTTTTTCAAAGAGAGAAATATCACTTGATGGCTGAGTGTAGTGGCTTACCCCTGTAATCCTAGCACTCTGGGAGGCCAAGGCAGATGGATTGCTTGAGCTCAGGAGTTTGAGACCAGCCTGAGCAACCTTGCCTTTACAAAAAATAGAAAAAATTATCCAGGTATGATGGTGCATGCCTATAGTTTCAGCTGCTGGGGAGGCTGAGGCATCCTCAAACTTGAACCCAGGAATTTGAGGTTGCTGTGAGCTGTGACACCAAGGCATTGTAGCCTGGGGTAACAGAGTAAGACTGTCTCAAAAAAAAAAAATCACTTGATGACTCTGAGCAGTTCTTCTCTAGAATGTTTTATTTATCTTTAATTCCAGTTAGGAAAGAAAACCAACCAGATTTTTGACCTTTGAAGCCTCATGTTTTTATACCTCTGAGGTAGTCTAGTTAGCAAAGGATGTTTTGAGCAGTTGTTGGCTCTTTGCCCACAATAAGTCAACATTTATTGAGGAACTATTTCAGTTTGTAGATTATTTTTTTGAATTGAGGTAAAATTCACTTAATAGCAGTTAATCACTTTAAAATGAATAACTCAGCAATATTTAGTGTAGTCACCAAGTCCTGCAACCACCATCTCAATCTAGTTCCAAAACATCTTTCTTACCCCCAAAGAAAGCTCCATATGCATTAAGCAGTCACTCCCCCTTTGCCCCTCCCCAGGGCCCCTGGCAACTACTTAATCTACTGTCTGTCTCTATAGATTTGCCTATTGTGGAAATTTCAGAGGAGTGGAATCGTAGAATAAGTGGTCTTTGGTGTCTGGCTTCTTGCATTTAGCATGTTTTTGAGATTTGTCCATCTTGTGGCATGTGTCAGTGCATCATTCCTTTTTATTGCTGACTGATATTCCATTGTATGGATAGACCGGGACAGATATTTGGGTCACTTCCACCTTTTGGCTATTGTGAAAGTGCTCTTATGAACTTTGGTGTACAAGTTGATATTTGAGTCTCTGCTTTCAATTAGGTTGTAAGCTTCCGTATGACAGAATAAGAGACTGTAATAAGACCATTTTTTGAATTGTCCTAGTAAGTGAACATCTGTCTTTTTGGCTCTGCTTAACTCCGAGGGTGATACAATAATGCTCTCTCCACTCTGCAGGAGGAAAACTCCCTCTTCATTATGACCAACATGATCCTTACCATGAACCAGACCCAGGGCAACTGTCCTGAGGTAGGTGGCTCCTTGGGCCTTACCCACTCTTCCCACGCCTGTCTGGTTGTGTGGGGGGCTGGGCCATGTGGAGCTTGTTTTCATTTGTTCTTCTTTCTCCAGATTCCAGATAAGACCACTGTTTGCGAATCAGATGCCAACTGCACTGCTGGCTCCACAAGCAGCCACAGCAATGGTATGAACCTCCAGCCACCTAGGGAGGGCAGTCCCCAACAAAGATCACCTCCCCTGTATAGCTTCCCTGATAGAGAAATCTCAGAGATAAAGGAAGAAAACCAATTCCTTCACATGACCCTGGATAAGCCTGGTGTCAAAACTTGGGCCCCAGGACCCTCTCTATGCCCACATCTATTACATGATCCCTAGAAGCCATCCCATGTCTTGGCCAGATCTATGACTTTACATCATCCTGTCCATGAGTTGGCACATATATGGCGGCACTCAGGTGACCATTCTTCCTCTGATTCCAATTCTTGAACATTGCCTGGACATTAGCTGCATAGGACGCCATGGTGGGTCTCCAACCTTCTACCACACAGAGGTGGAAAGGAGGAGACCCCTGTGGACCTGGATTTCCCTTTACCTCTGTAGGAGTCTCAACTGGCAGATGCGTGCCTTTCAATGGGTCAGTGAAGACGTGCGAGGTGGCAGCCTGGTGCCCAGTGGAGGATGACACACATGTGCCACAGTGAGTTCTGTTCCCAGGAAGGAAATGCCTAGTGGTAGCCTTGAGCAGAGGTGGCAGAAGAGTTAAAGTGTGTGGCTTTTTGTGTGCTTTTGGTGTCTGTGCCTTCAGGCTGCCCTAGGACAGCGGTTCTTGACCACAGAGCAGTCACCGTAAGTGGCAAGGTGGACCACAAGTGTTTGTTACTCAAGATACGGGTGCAGATGGCTCACTTGTATATTAGGGTTTTATCAGTTGGCAAATAACTGACAGGAAACAGTGCCCAGTGCCTTAAGAACATTTTTGCAAATACATCTAACACATGCACGCATGTGCGGCAGGGGGATTTATTCAATTAAACCAAGAAAGACCCAGCACAGCCAGAACTGGGGCTCAAGGGACACCACCATAATCTCTGCTCCCACTTGCAGGATGCACAGCATAGCCCCAGGGGCAGCGCTGGCCTTACATCCCCTCAAAGATGACTTTCCCCTCTTAGCTGTCCATCTCTGTGGCGAGGGGATGAAATTTGCTTTCAGCTTGTGCCTGAGTCACATGCTCACCTCTGGCAAGAGCTAGAGTCAGCTCCACTCAGATGACACTGGCAAGAGTTGGGGAGGTGTGGCTTCCAAAGCAAATTTGAATTCTGTTAACAGAAAAAAGTGGAATAGAAGATCCTGGGCAGAAAATGCCTGCTAAAGCATATTTTATAAACTAGATTAGGTTCAAGTTTGCTCTAGAATAACATTGTTCTCAATTGGGATTTTTCTGTCTTCGAGTGGGTGGGGTCGGAGAATTGCCTGCAGACCCAGCTTTTCTCACCCAGGTGAGGCTACCAAGGTGTTAACTTCAAAGATCTCTATTGCATTGGAGGAAACTAGAAGGGTCAGCCTTGCAGTTCCACATTCGCCTATAGAAATCCACCAGCAAAACTA
Organism: Perodicticus potto; assembly: GCA_963574655.1. Lineage (NCBI taxonomy): Eukaryota > Metazoa > Chordata > Mammalia > Primates > Lorisidae > Perodicticus > Perodicticus potto. Next base: position 9,118 of record CAUYRH010031527.1, read on the forward strand.
GGGCTGCTTGGGGAGAGACTCAACTTGTATTATCAGGCAGGAGCTAACATGGCACTTCTGGGAAGAGGTGGTGGCCCAGTTGGCTGTCACTTTTTGTGTACTTTGCAGATAAGGTCAGGATCAGCCTGTAGGTGAAATTTAATTTTGCTTTGACTTGTAAAACTAGATCTGTTGAGCATTCATTCCCCCACCCCGTCATCCCTAGAACACCAGAGCAATGTAAGTCCTGAAACTCAGTGAGGACCTGAGACACAACCCTCCTTAGCTTTTCCTCAAGTTCTTCTGTCCCACTGCCTTGGGGAAGAGGCCCTGCCCTTCTACTAGAGGAAGAACCAGGAAGTCTTAGTCTCTTCTCTTGACCTAGTGTTTACACAAAAGAGAACAGAGAATGCTAGAGATGGGCTCAGTGCCCGTAGCACAGTGGTTACACCTCCAGCCACATACACCAAATTTGGCCGGTTCGAACCCAGCCCGGGCCAGCTAACCAACAATGACAACCGCAACAAAAAAATAGCCAGGCATTGTAGCAGGTGCCTGTAGTCCCAGCTACTTGGGAGGCTGAGGCAAGAGAATCGCTTAAACCCAAGAGTTTAAAGTTGCTGTGAACTGTGACACCACAGCTCTCTTCCCAGGGTGACATAGTGAAACTCTGTCTCAAAAAAAAAAAAAAAAAAATGCTATAGATGCTTCCTCTTCTTGACTAGATGACAAATGACATTTTAAGATATGTATGTGTTTGGGTGGCGCCTGTGGCTCAAGGAGTAGGGTGCCAGCCCCACATACCAGAGGTCATGGGTTCAAACCTGACCCCAGCCAAAAAAAAAAGATATGTATGTGTAAATTTTTAAAAATACTACATAGATGGCTCAGCACCTGTGGCTCAAGCGGCTAAGGTGCCAGCCACGTACACCTGAGCTGCAGGTTCGAATCCAGCCCCGGCCCGCCAAACAACAATGATGGCTGCAACCAAAAAAAGGCCGGGCGTTGTGGCAGGCGCCTGTAGTCCCAGCTACTTGGGAGGTGGAGGCAGGAGACTCGCTTGAGCCCAGGAATTGGAGGTTGCTGTGAGCTGTGAAGCCAGGGCACTCTACCCAGGGTGACAGCTTGAGGCTCTGTCTCAAAAAAAAAAATACTACATAGATATGTGACTATATAAATACAGGGTGGACATAAAATTTGTGTGCAATTTAATTTACTATATTTGTACTTCTGTTAACAGTGTGTTATGGTTTTTTCCAGACCTGCTTTTTTAAAGGCAGCAGAAAACTTCACTCTTTTGGTTAAGAACAACATCTGGTATCCCAAATTTAATTTCAGCAAGTAAGTGGTGGCCAGGTGTCTTGGAGCAGCCTTTGGCTCTTTGAGGTTTTCCTCGCTTGAATTTTCTGCTTCCTCCTAACTTTAGGAGGAATATTCTTCCCAACATCACCACTACTTACCTCAAGTCATGCATTTATGATGCCAAAACAGATCCCTTCTGCCCCATATTCCGTCTTGGCAACATAGTAGAGAAGGCAGGACACAGCTTCCAGGACATGGCTGTCGAGGTAGGTGCAGGCCCTGGCTTTCCCAGCATGACTGACACAACTTGCACCAGAGCCAATGCTGATGGGAGCCTTGCTATCCCTGCCCCTCACTACCAGGGGGGCATCATGGGCATCCAGGTCAAATGGGACTGCAACCTGGACAGAGCCGCCGCCCTCTGCCTGCCCAGGTACTCCTTCCGCCGCCTGGATACCCGGGACATCGACCACAATGTGTCTCCTGGCTACAATTTCAGGTGAGCATGAGCTTGAGTCCCATCACTCACTTCTGTCAGGAGGTGGGTGCTGATGGCTGGTTATTCTCCAGTGGGAACCTGCACTTAGGCAGCACCCCAGCAGCAAGTTGCCTTTCCACTGTCTAAAATGGGAAGGCCATGCCAGGGAAAATACTCCCAGCAGCATCTTGCCCCAGTGGCATCCCAGCCCAAGAGCCTTCCTTGCCCTTCCCTGTCACAAGAAATGTGTTGGGATCATTTGTAGAGGAGCTAGGAGAGGCGATGTTGACTATCCAGGGCCAGTCTCAGCCATGCCGTCCACTGTTCTGAGGAGTGGATGAGCCTGTGATCCTCCAGTCTGAAGCCCTCTGGGGCCTACTCAGAAATTGGTTCCTTAAAGGTTAAGGCTGCTCCAGAATGTCCAGCAGGCAGGAGATACAGATTTTTAGGCTCAAGAGAGGCCCTTGCTGGTATTCCCTGCTAGAAATGCTGCTATCCCAGTTTGGAGGTGAGCCACTGTAACCAAGTGACTTGGGTGCTGTGAAACAGTGGGGTTTTATTCTCCCATAGTTCTGGAGGCCACAAATCTGAAATACAGGTGTCAGTAGCGGCACACTCACCCTTCCTTGTCTCTTCCGGCTTTAGTGGCCCAAGGAGTGTCCCTTGGCTTATAGACGCATCACTCCAGCCTCTGCCTCTGTTACACGGCCTTCATTCCTCTGTGCTCGTCTCTATGGACTCTCTTCTTACAACAGTGGTTCTCAACCTTCCTAATGCCACAACCTTTTAATACAGTTCCTCATGTTGTGGTGACCCCCCACCAACCATAAAATTATTTTTATTGCTATTTCATAACTGTAATTTTGCTGTTGTTAGGAATTGTAATGTAAATATCTGATATGCAGGATGTATTTAGGCAACCCCTGTGGAAGGGTTGTTCGACCCCCAAAGGGATCGTGACCCACAGGTTGAGAACCGCTGTCTTATAAGGACATCAGTCAGTGGATTTAGCACCTACCCTACTCCAGTATGACGTCTAACTAATTACATCTGCAAAAACACTATTTCCAAATAAGGTCATTTTCACAGGTTCTGTGTTGATGTGAATTTTGTGGAGACGCTGTTCAACCCAGTATAGCGGTAATTTCATGACAGGGCTGGGAGCCAGGGTCGTATTTGCCATTTCCTTGAGGCAGCAAAATCTGTAGCCATGTCCATTTCCACATGCCCTTTATCGCACTTTTCACTTGTGTAGCCATTCTTGAAGATAGGCCCTGCAAGGGACCATCTGAGTTGATAGCAGCTCTTTTGTGTTGCACTTGCCTCCCTCTAGTGGTAATGTATGGAACCAAATACATGAGATAGTAAGAAATTCCCAAATTGCAGGATCTGCTGCCCTTCTGAGCCATGTGGCTCCCTGAGAGAAGGGCAGATATTTAAATGTTCTAGAAGTTAGATTTGTGTTGCTGCATCTCTACTGTCATACTTTTTACAGAAACCTCTGTGGAAACCCCAAGCTTGGGTCAGAACCTTAAAACAGAGATAGAGCCCTCAGGACACCCACCCACATAACCTTGGTCACCTTCAGGCCCTGCCTGAGTTTCTCATACCTGGATCATGATGTGGAGGTTGTGGGGCAGACAGTTCATGGGCCCAGAGTGTAGGCCCGGGCTCTTCGTTGATCCCACAGAAAATAGGTTGACAAATGGCACCAGGCTTAGGCATTCTCCCCCTACTATCTGCAGCTATATATTTTTTTTTCTTTTTTTTTTTTTGCTTTAGTACAGGGTCTCACTGTGTCCTCTGAATGAGTGTGCAGTGGTATCATCACAGCTCACAGCAACCTCCAATTCCTGGGCTCAAGCGAGTCTCCTGCCTCTGCCTCCCAAGTAGCTGGGACCACAGGCGCCCACCACAACGCCCGGCCATTTTTTTGGTTGCAGCCTTCATTGTTGTTTGGCGGGCCTGGGCTGGATTCGAACCCGCTAGCTCAGGTTTACGTGGCTGGCACCCTAGCCCAT
>CAUYRH010031529.1:0-14916 GCA_963574655.1 Perodicticus potto
TCTCACAAAGTAATGAGAAAGTCTCTTGAATGTTATCGCAATCAGGTTGATGAAAATATCTCTGATTGTATCTGAAGCCCGTACACTGTACCCCATGACTGAATTATTGTACACAGATATGATTCAATAAAAAAAAATAAATTAAAACAAACAACAACAACAAAAAACAATATTTAAACATAAAAAAAAAAAAAAACAAAATGGGAGACTGATTGACCTTACAAGGGTGCAGATGACTGTGCCCCTACACTTTTACGGTGATGGTACACTGAAGCCCCCACTTAAGCATTATAAAAAGTATCTTTGTTATAAAAACATTTGTATCCCCTACCTATTTCGAAATTAAAAAAAAATCGTTTTAGTAGAGAGTAGGCAGAAAAGAGGCCCATTTTAGAATGCAACATGATTGAAGCTTCTGAGAAGTCAAATAAAATGAAGACTGAGAACATCTGTTGAATTTAACAACTAGGAGGCCAGCAGCCTCTTTACAAGACATTCTGTCTGTGGAGCAAAGTGACTGGTGGCTTGTTTTGAGACTGTTGCTGAATGCCTGGTAGATGAAGGCGTGGGAGTGGCAAGTGTCAACTTAGAAGAACTTTCACTGTGAATAGGAGAAGAAAGTTTTCATTTATTCTTTATAAAAATTTTCGGAAGATGTTACTATTATTATTTTGTTTTATAGATTAGGAAACTGGAATTTAATGATTATGATGGATAATTCTTTTGGTTGCCAATGGAAAAAAAATCCAACTCAAAACAGCTGACATAAATGAGAGAGTTCATGGCTGATGGTCATTGCTTTTTTGGAACCACATTCCACATTTTGCTTAATAAAAAAAAAGAAAAGAAGAGAAAAGCTGCTCTAAGTGCCTGAGTGGGGTGGTTTCATCTTGAAGGCTTTGGCCCTCCTCTTTCTTGCAGCTTTAGATGCTGGTGAAGTAGACAGCTGATGGGTTGGTTCTTCCTGCTTCTTCAGGTCCTCAGTCCCAGGTGTGTGTATATAGTAACACTCATTTACAAATCTTATTTTCCTGGTCATTTTCAGTTTTATCATTTTTCAAAACTAATTCATCCAGGAGTTGAAATATATTCTTCTTAATAAAGCATCACAAGACTAGAGAAGCAAGAATCTAATGTACTCAATTCTGATATGAGGACAATTGATGCTAGTACGTGGTGGGAGGAGGGAAGAAGAATGGGGGAGGGGCGAGAGAGAAGGCAGGAGGGAGGTGTGGGGCCACAGTGTGTGACACACCTTTTGAGGGTGGGACACTATTAATAGACAGACTTCACCCAGCAAACTCAAGCATTATAACCTGGCTCATTGTACCCTCAATGATTCCTCAACAATTAAAAAAAATAAAAGTAATTCATCCAATCATTTGACTTAGAGAAGAAAAATCTCTGCCCACCATCCTCCATGTTCTTCTTTAAATACATACACCTGGGAAAATCCAACAAATAATTACTCAATAAAAGAATGACAGGTCTTTCAGACCCAGACAGAACCTGAGTCAGGAATGCTTTAGTGTGGCTGATTTATCAATATCAAACTCAAAGTTCACATATTCTTGCCTATTATCCTTCATGGGATACTTTTTACTTGTAACACTACCCATCCTGGTGGTGTCATTGTGTAATATGACTCTCATAAAGGAAGAGTAAGGGGTTTTATTCCTTAGAGACAAGGGTGCTGATCTCAATACCCCACTGCATTTGGTGCCAGTGATTTGAGCCAGATAGCTCTTACCTAATCTTGGTTCTTTTTCTCTGGTATTTACTGAAGCATTAGATGTAAATGTGTCTATAATGGAAATAGTGCAGCGGTGGGGTTTGCATCCTTTACAATAGAAAATAGACAATGGGATTTTTGATTGCTGTGATTTCTATTGACTTTGGGACTTCTAAACTTCTAGAAGAACGTCTTGAAGTTAGAGATTTAGAATAGGGTTGAACACAGCATTAGTTTGCACAATGTTATTCACAGAAGCTGGGTCACAAAAAAAAAAAAATGCTTCAGCTATAAGCTGAGAGGAGTCCAAAGGGAGAATGCACCTGGAAGGCAGCTGGATTGGGACATTTCTAGAGGATGAAAGCCATACAGAGCAATTGAGGGGCCTGAGCCAAGGAGAATGATGTGTTTGCTGAGACTCCCCCTCTCCCCAGGAAAATAATGATTTACTGACATCTAGCAGCCACTTTGTGAGCATAGGAGAGAGGGAAGTTCTCATGGCTGGGTGGGGCACAGGTGGCTGATAGACTCCGATCCTGAGCGTAAGGATATCCTGGCTTGGGGCTTGTATCTTCCAACTTCTCTGCTACAGAGAGACCCAGATATGCTTTTCAGGTTCAAGGAAGGGCCAAGGCAGCTTTGATCAAGAACCCTACTTCTTCATACCACTTTTGTGCCAGGCACTGAACTAAGCATTTTACTTACATTATCTCATTTAATCCTTAGGACGATTGTATGGGAGTAGATAATTAGTCTGTTTCTACAGGTGAGAAAAGTGAGGGTCTATAAGATTCACTCATTTGACACATAACAGTATAATAAAACCTCCATAGCTGACCATCTCCCCACAGTGACTACCTTCTTAAGTTGCCCTAATTTTCATAGACCAGACATACGGCACATGTACGTATCAGTACGGTAGACTTAGTTCCTTATGTTCACCACCTCCATATGTTGACTAGTTTGTTACAGTCCCTTAGTTGGTAAACTATAATTATAACAGTTGACATTTATTTGGTACATAATATGTGCCAGATACTATTCTAAGTGCTTACATGGATTATTTTATTTCAATCTTCATAACAACTCTATAAAGCAGTTACCACTGGTATAACCAGTTTACAGATAAGGAAGCCATGCAGAAAGTTTAAGTAAATTACCTCAAGTCCCATAGTTACTAAATGTCAGGGCCAGAGTTCAAATCCAAACAGTTTGATTCTAATTCTGAGACCTTCACTGTGATGTACCTTGAGTATCAGCCATGCTCCCAGAACCATGCTGGGCCTTGGGGGCAGAGCAGAAGCAAGGTAGATAGGATCCCCACCTTCTCAGTGCTAGAGAGGTTAGATGAGTTGTATGGGGTCAAGCAACTATTCAGGACTGAAAGTTGGACTGAGGTCTATCAAAAAAGCCACGTCTTACAGGGCACCTACCCACCTCCTGCCAGTATTGTCTGAATTCTGATTGGAATGCTCCTCTCCTGGTCTGTGCTCTGCCATTTTATGCTGCATCTTCATCTGCCCTCTGTTTAAACTCTGCTTAAAGTCTGTCTGACTTTATTCCATTTTCCTCTATCCCAGTGCCGTAAATATAAAGCTCCCAGAAAGCCAGGCAGGGCTTCTCAGAAGGAGGAAATAGAAGCAGTCACAGCCAGTTTTTTTTTTTCCCCTGTAGCCTGAAGTACTTTGGAGCATATAAACCTCCTCATGAGTTTGGCTCTGACATTATGACTTTGGGTGTATAAAGGGTGTTACTGTAGCCTGAAGGAAGTAGCCTACTATGCCCACCATTAAGTCCTCTAATCTAGTAACCTCAAAAGTTAGCTCTACTCACACTCGGTGTGGGACTCACCTTCCATCAGTCTCTCACTCCCCAAACAGGCATTTACTAAGTTCTTCCTACATACCGACTAAACACTGAAATGTAATGATGAGTAAGCCATTCATGGTGGCCTCACAGTAGCTCACTTTCCTGTGAGGTAGACACCCTTGATTAATGTCACTCAGGAGAGACACAGAGAGAAACAAAAATCTATAGGATGGTAAAAATTGCTGTGTTTTTACTGAGGGACTCTGGCCGCCTTTCTCAGCATATCCCTTTAAAAGGGACTTGGAAGTACTGAGCATGGTTAGTTGACAGTCTCCGCTGCAGCAGGCTCCAGCATTGAGGTCCACTGCATTGTCCACCTTGAGACTACATTCTCCTGGGATGTTGCTGCGCAATGCAGGACTCTTTTAGTGGGAAGTCTTCACTTTGGGGCTCTGCATTGCCTGGCCTAGACCTTCATAGAGCTGCACCACAGTTTGAGACTCCTGAAGCCATCCTGCTTTCTCCTTCCCTTCCGCATGTATTGGGGCAGAATCATGGTCTGCAGGCTCTTCCTACTTACGCCTGCTCCTTCTCTTCTGCATCTGCTGTACGGGTCTCCTCTAATATATGTCTTGTGCTTCTGCCTCTGTCAGGGTGTCTGCTTCTTGGAGGACTTGAACTGACCGGGAAGCATTAGTTGGGAAAGGCTTGGCTATACAACAATAACAAGTTAATCTCAAAATCTCAATGGCTTAATAAACAAAGGTCAATTTCTCCCATCTTATTTCTCCCCTGATCCATATGTGATGCAGGTGGGTGGCGAGGTGCTGCTTCTCATAGGTGCCTAACCTGACAGGAAGCCAGGCCTACACTTGCCTCTAAGGCTTGCTGTGATGAGATAGGAGGGAAGAGAGAACTTTCATAGCAAGGTCTGCAAGTGGCTTGAATTACCTCTGCCCATGTGCCATGGTCCCAACTTGCAGTAGCCTGTGAAATGCCATCATCTCTGTGCCCAGGATGAGGCAGTATAGTGGAGAACAAGCATTGTATTTGCTTTTAGTAGCTGCCACGTGTGAAATCCTATCTATTTTCTGAGTGCTAAATCATTCTAGTTTTATGAATGAGACACCTGAAGCATTGAGAGGCCAAGTATTTTTCCCAAGGTCACACGATTTAGCAAGAAGTAGAGCCAGAATTTGGAGTCACTATGTCTGATTATAAATCATGCGTTTAACCACTCTACTATGAGTACAAAAGAAATGAGTAAATGCCAGCGGGTTGTTGGTGGCAGACAGGTCTCTAAATCTTGGGTGACTATACTCACCCCAATCTCTTCAGAGTATTTTGAAGCTTCTGTGAAATGTCTGAGACATAGGAAAGAGGACTGAGATTTATGCCAACTCCATTATACCAAGTGTCTTTCTTCACAGCTGCAGGTTCATTTCTGAATGGAAAAGAGAGCTTGTGAGTGGCTCTTCTCCCCATATTTCTCCCCATTATGGGGCAGGATGAGAATTTCTGTTTGGTTTTCACTTCTTTAAGTAAAACAGCCCAAGTGGCAAAAAAGAAATCAAGTTGAACAAGTTTGGGAATTTTTTTTTTGTGTGTGTGGTCTCTTTTGATTGTATTTAATAGTCCTAAAGAGTGCTACAAGATAATGTGACTGTTGAAAGAAATGCTTTTTGCCCAATTTCTTTCTGGCCATGGTTTTGAAAAAAGAAAACTATAAATAGCTGACAATAAAAGAAAATTGCTGCTGTGATCTGCAAAGAAAGAAAGGGAAATACAAAAAGACCGCCCTGAGAGGTTTTCAAATAAAAATTATGGTTCCCCTCCCAGGGTCTAAGATTGCTACTTCTTGGAAGACAGAAAGGGTGAGGAAGTGATGGATATTTCCCTTGTCATATTTGTTTTCAAAGATATTTTGACTTAGTTGCTTTTATTCTGTAGGACTCAAAGCTCTTTGCATCTATTAAACATTTTAAATGAACTGAATTTTCTCTAAATGTAGGTAATTTACAAATAGAGGTTTATTATTCATAAGGCAATCATCCAGTTCTTTTAGTTCTCTGTTTAAATTTACATCTCTCTTCTTTTTTCCTCCTGTTCTTACTTGCCTTCTGGAACCAAAATGTCATGGGGGGAGAGTTAAAAACTAAGGTGCAAAGAAAAATTGGAACTGGCTTGACTGTTAAACACATCATGCCCTTTTGTTTATTTCTTGACAATAAGCCATTTTCAGTTTCCTACCAAAATGTTTGTTTGTCAGTGATTAAACTTCACATTTTTATTACCCAGAATTAACTATACTGTTTATGAAAGTGGAAGGTGGAAAGAGATAATTTCTCTGTAAGTTATTCTATTTTCCTATAACCAATGGGCTTCCCAAAGCTGAAATCATCTCCTTTCCATTTGAAATTCAGTTCTTATCAACTGGGAGTAATTGGGCCACAGTTCAGATGTGCAGCTACTGTTTTGAATATCACATAGAGCTCTTTTTACTCTATGTTTTCTGTTTGATTTAGATGTTGGTTTTCAGAGGTTGTCTTAAAATAGGAAGTCTGAGAAACTGTGATCTCGAGACTCAGTGAAGACAAACTGCTTTCGGTTGTTATGGACCAGTTGCTATGCATTCACACTTACGCTTTTCTTTAGAATCCCTTCTACCTTCTGTCTGGGGGCCATTCCCCATGCCCCAGTGGGCAGAGTACAGGGACCAATCTTAGACTTGAAAGAATTAATAGACTGCTGTGGAATTGTCTCAGGGTGGCATGTGGGAGTCAGAAAGGAGAAGAAGTATGTATCTGAGATCAAAGTCAGCCTGACAGTTTGACATGAAGAAAGGGGGGGGGGAAAGGAAGTTGAAAATGAGAGAGAATAAAGTCAGAGAGGAAACTTGCCCAGGGGTATTTTAGACATAGACCTTGTGATATTAACATTTTTTTTTTTACTTAAAAAAATGAAACAAATTGCTTCCTAGTGACCCTAGAGGCCATTAGCACCAGCTGTGGCCTCATACTGCTGAGAGAGAATGACAGGGAGGAGAAATGATGTAGCAGAAGACTTGGGAGTGGAATTAGACATGTGCATGGCTTAGTAAGCTGCGACGTTTGCAGCAAGTTCAGGCTGAGTCAAACTGAGCTGCTCTTAGGATTTAGTTTGGCTGTCATTTCTGGGTCCAATTAGAAGGTGCACTGGATTAGGAGGCAGAAGACAGGGATGTAACCTTAATTCTGTCTTCAGTTGTATAATTTGTTGTGTAACATTGCTTATTTATGCCTCATTGTCTCTATTCATAAAACCAAACATTTGGGCTAGATGACTTGTAATCCTTGAGGGTCTAGCTAATTTTAAAGTGGAGATATCTATAATTAGACCTTTTATTATTTGTTTTGCTCAAGAGGCCAATCAAGGAACACATATATTATGCACATTCTCTGTGCTAGGCACCATGTGGGGGGCACATAATAAAGAGATAAAAATCCTGGTTCTTGTTTTCCATCAATCCCATGGAAGGCAGAACTGTGACTTTTTGAAAACACAGTGTCCCCAGTGTCTAGCACAATGCCTAGCATGCAGAAATCCTCCCAGGGATGCCTGTTGGCTGATGAAAGGGTATTATTTTGTATCTAGAGACATAAGGCATTAAGAAAAGATGCCCAATGACGTAAGACTTCAAAAGTTGATACCAAATCAGTAGGCTGCTGTAGAATTGCTGAGAGGGCAGCTTTCTTTGGGCAGAAAGGTGTGAAACTTTCCACAGAGATGGAAAGATTTACCTTAAATGGCTAAAAACCAGGCATCAAATTCCTTTTGGATCCTGGAGGTGGAAATCAGTTTCAAAGCTTAGACAAAAAGAGCACAATTCTTGTTCCGCTGCTGGGTATCATAATTCAGGGCTTTGCAGGCTTAGTTTGCCATACAGAATGGACCTCAGTGAGATTTAGAAGATGTAAGTCTGAGTGAGGAGTATTGGGGGAAAGCAGTAAACGTTTTCCATATTGGGGTACAGGCAGGTTTGTTTCTTAGGGCAGTTATGTGAGAGTGATGGACACGTGTAGGTCCAGGAATTTATCCTATAAGTATTGCGTTTGGGCATCTTCCCATGTCCCTTTTCTCCCTCTCCCCTCCCCATTTCTCTGGGCTTGGATACCCCTATAAGCCAAGCACTGTGCTAGGTTGCTAGAGACAGAAGTGAGAAAAAGATATGGTATCTCCTCTTGAGACTAGGTCAGTGGAAGAGGGAGACATGAAATCAGAAAAGTTGCAATGCTCTGGTTGCTGCAACAGATGTGAATAAACAACTGCTGTGAAGACTGAGAGCTCTAAGGAGCTCAGGGCCTCAGCAAACAGGGAAAGATGTCTGGGTGTCAAACTTGTGCTTAGTGTGGTGGAGGAATGCAAAGATGCTTTGAGGAGAGGCAAGGCCTCCTCACCTGGACTTGGACAAGGTACACTGCTGTGAAATGCCTCTGCTGGGTACTGGTAGGCAAACAAACCTGCATGTTATCTGAATAGAAAAGAGTTCATGCATTTCCCTTCTCTTCCCTTTCCTTCACTGCCCTTCCCTTCCCTTCCCTTCCCTTCCCTTCCCTTCCTTTCCCTTCCCTTCTCTTTCTTTATGAGACAGAGTTTCATTTTGTCACCCTCAGTAGAGTGCCATGGTGTCTAGCTTACAGCAACCGCAAACTGGGCTCAAACAATTCTTTTCCTCAACCTCCTGAGTACCTGAGACTATAGGCACCCGTCACAAAACCTAGCTATTTTTAGGGACAGGGTCTTGCTCTAGCTTAGGCTGGTCTCGAACCCATGAGCTCAGACAATATGCTCGTCTCGTTCTCCCAGAGTGCTAGGATTTCAGGTGTGAGCCACCGAGCCTAGCACATGTGTTTTCTTTGTAAAGGTACCTGTATTGGTTTTCTGTTTTGCTGTTGTCACAGATTGCCACAAACTTAGTGGCTTAAAACAACACAAATGTGTTATTTTACAGTTCTGGAAGTCTGAAGTTTCCAAATCAAAATACCAGAAAGCCTGTACTTCTTCTGGAGGTTCAAGGGAGAATCCATTTCCTTGTCTTTTGTAGTTCTGGAGGCTACCTGTCTCTCTTGACTTGTGGCTCTCTTCTGCTATGTTCAAAGCCAACAGGGTAGCATCTTCTGATCTCTCACTCTGTCTCACCTTCCTACCTCTGTCTTATAGGGAACCTTGTCATTACATTGGGTCCACCTTGATAATACAGGATAATCTTCCATTTTAGAATTCTTTAAAGAAATTATTATTATTATTATTATTTGCGACAGAGTTTCTATGTTGCCCTCGGTAGAGTGTTGTGGCATCACCACTCACAGCAATGTCAAACTCTTGAGCTTAAGGAATTCTCTTGCCTCGGCCTTCCGAGTAGGTGGGACTATAGGCGCCCACCACAATGCCTTGCTATTTTGTTGTTGTTGTTGTTGTAGTTGTCATTGTTGTTTAGCAGGCCCGGGCCAGCCCTGGTGTATAGGCTGGCACCCTAATGACTGAACTACACGTGCTGAGCCTAATTTTTTTTTTTTTTAACTTCAGAATAGTCCAGTGTTACACATGTCTTGGTTACAAAGTTTGTTTTGTACGTTTCAGAGCGAAGTTATAAGTGTTCCCTTTACCCAGAATGTGCGCATTATACCTGTTAGCCAAACTCCACCTCCCACTTCCCACCTATTTGATTTCCATTGAGTTTTACTTCCATATGTGAACATAAGTGTTGATTGACTAGTTCCAGTTCAGTATTGAGTACATGTGGTTTGTTTTTCCATTTTCATGATACTTCACTTAGAAGAATGGTCTCCAGGTCCATCCAGGTTGTTACAAAAGATTCTAGGTCACCATTTTTTTTTTTTTTTTTTGTGACAGAGCCTCAAGCTGTCACCCTGGATAGAGTGCCATGGCATCACAGCTCACAGCAACCTCCAATTCCTGGGCTGAAGGGAGTCTCCTGTCTCCACCTCCCAAGTAGCTGGGTCTCCAGGTGCCCGCCACAACGCCCGGCCATTTTTTTTTTTGGTTGCAGCCGTCATTGTTGTTTGGTGGGCCTGGGCTGGATTTGAACCCACCAGCTCAGGTGTACGTGGCTGGCACCTTAGCCCATTGAGCCACAGGCACCGAGCCTAGACTGCCATTTTTTTTATGGCAGAGTAATACTCCATGGTATACAAATACTACATGTTAATCATCCACTCATGTATAGATGGGCATTTGGGTTGCTTCTACATTCTTGTAATTGCCATTTCAAAATTCTTAATTCAATCACATTTGCAAAGTTTCTTTAGCTATCTAAGGTAACATATTCATGGGTTCTGGGAATTAGGGCATGGCCATCTTGGGGAGAGACTATTATTTAACAACCTCATTACCTAAGGGCTCTCCTGACAGTTGCCCTCACTGCTTCCTCTATTCTCTTCCAGATCTCTCTATCACACCTTCTGGCCTGGATCCCTTCACAGGAAATGTGAATGAAGGCAATAATCTCAGTGGGTTCTGCATTTAATTGTCAGTGTAACAATGGACAACTCAACCTTTCAAGACCTCAGTTTCCTTATCTATAAGGTGGGAATAATAAGGATGCTTATTCACAGAACTGTGATGAGGGGCAAGTAAGGTATTGTATACAGTATAATTATTTTTTTGGTACAGAAGGGTCTTGCACATACAGTATGTCCAATTAATGTTGGCTATTTGTTTTTGCTATTATTTTTAGGAAGCTGGGAATGGATATAGGCAGAGAAGAAGACTGTCTCCAAACACCTGAGCTATACTCACAATTCAGCTTTGTCTTGGTTTGGTTTGAGAGGTTCTTAGTTTTCACCAAAATCAGTTCCTACTATCTCTTTCCCTCATCATCCTAGCTCTAGAGAGTCAACTTGTTCAGACTATTACCATCCCACCCCTGTACCCCCAGTCCAGCTTTGGGGACCTTAGGGAAAAGAACAGTTCACTTTAGGCTTTCAAACTTATAGGAATTGTAATGCTAGAAGCTCATTAAAAGCATCATGCTGTATAATTTCTTGAATTTATCTTCTTATTTTAACCTGAAATTATGAAGAAAAGTCAAGTTTAATTTATTCACTCCAATGTGTACCTATCTGAGAGTCCAAAAACTCTTCATCTTTTTATAAATGTTGCTCATTAAACTAATAAAATCTTCAAGAGGAATAACAAGGGAGAGATAAACATAATTTGTAAATGTAGGGAAAAATATATTTGAGTAATATGGTTGACCATTAGACATACTTTTGCCTAAGGGTGAAGCCCTAGTGGTTGGTGGCCCATGGCCCACCTGCAGATTCTGTGAAGACTTTTTTTTTTTGAGACAGAGTCTCGCTTTGTCATCCTTGGTAGAATGCCTTGGTGCCATAGCTCACAGCAACCTCAAACTCTTGAGCTCAAACAATCCTCTTGTCTCAGGCACACAAGTAGCTATTTTGGGAGAAATAGCTAAACACTCAGCTATTTTTAGAGAAAGGGTCTCACTGTTGCTCAGGCTGATCACAAACCTGTGAACTCAGTCAATCCATCTGCCTTCCCCTCCCAGAGTGCTAGGATTGCAGGTGTGAGCCGCCATGCCTGGCCCTATTTGAGGACATTTTTGCTTATCTGTGGTGGCTGATGTTATGAAACTTATGCATGAACCTTCCCCCCCCAGCCCCCGCTCATCAGTTCTTGTTAGTGTTTGTGTATTTAATGTGTGGCCCAAGACAATTCTTCTTCCAGTGTGGTGCGAAGAGGCTAAAAACTTGGATACCCTTATTAGGTGGTTTTTTTTTTTTTTTTTTTTGCAGTTTTTGGCTGGGGCTGGGTTTGAACCCTCCACCTCTGGCATATGGGGCCGGTGCCCTACTCCTTTGAGCCACAGGTGCCACCCCAGGTGGTTCTAAACTAGTTTTCCTCTCCAGCTTTCTTTGTCTGGTTTTTAACATATGTTTGTCTCTATTTCAGTATCATCTATTTCAATACTGTGTCTATTTCAGTGGCTCTCAAGGCATGGGGAAACTGGAAGAGACTGGGTATTTAATATGTGCAACTGGAGTGATGGGTGTCTTTGAAAAGAATACTGCAAATCCCGAGTTTTTAGGTAAAGGGCCTGCCTGTACTGTCCTTTGATTCCTGTTTATTTTCCTATGCTTTAACTAAAGGAATTTTAAATTCTGCTCAGTTATTAAATAGTCCATATCTCAGGATTACCATGAGTAGATATAACTTCAGAATTTTTATTAATTTTTTCTCAGAGCTACCTTTCTGCAAATGAAATGTTACAGTAATCTTTAGGCACCAGGTTTGATAAGGACATGGAATTTGTACCAGTGGCTGGAGCAAATGATTAGGAAGTACATGGGTTTTTAAGCTCCAAAGAATCTCTCTGGAGAAAGGAGATGGTACATTTTTTTTTTTGATGATGTAAAGTGCTAGTTGGAAAAGCCTAAGAGGCCTATATCTCATTCATAACAAAAGAAACCTTGCCAGCTCCCAACAGGTACGACTTGCTCTGCAGTTATAGGGGTTCTTCTTAAGGAATGTAATCATACTTGGATTAGGAACTCTTGTTGTTTGTTTCTGCACATTTTTACCTATAGCATAGAATTTTGATGCCTTCTTTTACACAGATATGGGGGAATACTTTAAAAATATGGGTCCTCTTGGTGATCTAAGATGATAGTAAAAATTATCAATGATTGAGCACCTATGAGTAGGTGCTTTTTTCCTTTTTCTTTTTTCACATTTTCTCTAATCCTCAACCTTACCTTCATCCTAAAGAGAAAGATTAAAACTGTTGCTTTACAGCTAAGGAAAGCAACATTCAACATGGATAAATAACTTATTCAGAGTCACATGCCTACTAAACTATAGAACTGACTTTCTGGAAATTATAATTGCAGAGTTTTTGGTGGAGGATTATATTAATGTGCTTCACTTTTGGAAGATAAAGGAGGGGATGAAGTTTCAGAGGAGGTAATTTGAAAATTACTCATTTAGTTAAAAACAAAGAGAAACAAAAGCCCACCCCCACTCAGTTACATTAAAAATCATTTGACACATTGTATAGTATAGCATAGCATAGTATAGTATAGTATATATCATTTAAACTGTAGTTTGCAACTGAATTGTGGGTCATGACATTTACTTAGTATTTCTCAAACATTTACTCTTAGTGCAATGCAATAATACAAAATGAAGAGATAATACCAAAGTGTAATACATGGAGTATGAATGAGTGGCTTCTGAAAACATATATGTGTATGTCTATCTCTATATATTTTTATTAAGATAAAAAGGAAAATTTATTATTTTACTGTGAGTTATGGTAAAAAGAGTACGAAAAACATGTAAGGGATTTCTTTAAACAGTGACTCTTATCTTTCTATTTTTAGAAAAGGAAGTCCCCTAGTCCTTACTTTTTGAAGAAAGGACCATCCCTACATGAGAGGTGGCTCAGTAGCCTGATGCATAGTTCACTTCCACAAGAAGCCTGGGAATATGAGAATTGCTTGAAAAAGACTCATTGGTGATGAGCATAGCGCCTGGGTGCTGCATACATTAATAGAGGTAGAAAGATGGCTCCTAGTTAGTTCTGCTTGTTACTGGCCGCCCTGACCTCTTTTCATCAGTGATGCTTTCTCTCCTCTCAGAAAAATATTTAATCCATTTGTACACTGCCATTTTCTTCATGGCATTAACTCCAGAAGCTCGGACTAATGTGTCCCTGATTTCACTCTGCACTTGCCAAGTTTAACAAGAAATTTAAAAATGTTTGTTCTAATTTGAGGTCTGACATTCTCGTGATAGCACACAAAACACTCAAAAATAATTAATACTAGTTGGCAAGTGACCACCACATGTTGACCCAAACATCATTGTAAGAAACTAATATGCCAAGATTATGAAATCTTACCAAGCTGTTTGTATAATGCTGCCAATATAAACGCATGACGGCAAGTTCGTGAACTTAATTGTCAGACCTTGTATATGAGCATGTGCATGTAAGACTTCAAATTACTTATTTGAAGAAGGCATAATACAAATAAATCAAGTACACAATTATCAGTGTATTTATAATTCATCTAACAAATGTTTGTTGAATATCTATTTTTTTCTCAGCCATTATGCTATATGCTAGGAATGGAAAAGAAGACAGTACCTTATGCTCCATGTTTTTCATGAGTTTTTATGGTCATTGGAGAGGTTGACACATAGTGAAATAATAACACAAAAAATATGGTGCATGCTCTGGTGGATGTAAACCCAGAAGGACACCCAGCAGCCCAGCATCTGGGTGAGCATGTCTGTAAGTGTGTGGGGGTCGGGTAGGAGAAGTCAAAGATTTGGTCATCGGAGGCTTCTGGGAGGAGGTGATGCCTAGGAATCTTACAATGCAGCAGTTCTCAAACTGCAGCACACATCAAACTGTTTGAAGGTAAAATGATTTTTAATTCTGATTGGTAAGTACACAATGTAAAGGTATCAGCACACCTACTGAGAGAAGGGCTCAAGTACAACTTGAAGTTTATCTAAGAAACACAAATCATGTGACTTCATCATTTGTGCCCTCATATTCATCTGAAATAAATAAAAGCAAGGATGTTTCAGAAAATGTATGAAGGGCTTGCTAAAACCCAAGTTGCTGGGCCGACCTCAGAGTTTCTGATTCTGTAGATAAAGAGTGGGGCGGCTGAAAATTTGCTGTTCTAACAAGTACCCAAGTGTGCTGTTGACCTGGGGGCTGTACTTTATTTTTATTTTTATTTTTTTTATTGAATCATCGCTGTGTACAATAATTCAATCATGGGGTACAGTGTGCAGGCTTCAGATACAATCGGAGATATTTTCATCAACCTGATTGTGATAACATTCAAGAGACTTTCTCATTGCTATGTGAGAACATTTTTGATCCGTGTTTAGAAGTTTTCTCCTGACCAAATATACACCACTGGTGTGATCCTGCCCTTTATCCTCTCTCCCCCCACCCTCCCCTGCCCTCCTTCTCCCCTTTCCCCATCATCCTGTGCAATAAATGGGTTGTAGCCTTCACTATAAAGATATAAATTTGCCTCATATTAGGGATGTATACATTGACACTTTTTCTTCCATTCTAGAGATACTTTGCTAAGGAGAACCTGATCCAGCTCCATCCATGTAACTATGAAAGAAGAAAAGTCACCATCTTTCTTTAAGGTTGCATAATACTCCATGGTATACATGTACCACAGTTTATTAATCCATTCGTGTGTCGATGGGCACTTGGGCTTCTTCCATGACTTAGCAATTATGAATTGGGCTGCAATAAACACTCTGGTACAGATATCTTTGTTGTAATGTGTTTTTTGGTCATCTGGGTATATACC
>CAUYRH010031530.1:0-11540 GCA_963574655.1 Perodicticus potto
AGTCCCAGCTACTTGGGAGGCAGAGGCAGGAGACTCGCTTGAGCCCAGGAATTGGAGGTTGCTGTGAGCTGTGATGCCACGGCACTCTATCCAGGGTGACAGCTTGAGGCTCTGTCTCAAAAAAAAAAAAAAAAAACTTAAAAAAAAAAAAGGTAGAAACAGCTGGAGGGGCTCGGCGACTGTAGCATAGTGGTTACAGTGCCAGCCACATACACCAGGGATGGTGGGTTCAATCCCAGCCCGGGTCAGCTAGAACAACAATGACAATTGAACAAAAAATAGGTGGTCATTGTGGCAGGTGCCTGTAGTCCCAGTTACTTGGGAGGGTGAGGCAAAAGAGTCGCTTAAGCCCTAGAGTTTGAGGTTCCTGTGAGTTGTGACATTACGGCACTCTTCCAAGAGTGACATCGTGAGACTCTGTCTCGAAATAAATAAATAAATAAATAAATACAGCCCGAGTGTCCACTGATGGTCAAACGGAGAAACAGAAGGTGCTACGTACCCCACCTTATAAGGCTGAGGTGTTCTCTAAGCTTATCAAGGAAGGAGTAGAATTCTAACACATGCTACAACAGGGATGAACCTTGAAACGAGATGCTGAGACAAAGACGCCAGACACAGAAGGACAAGTACTGTATGATTCTGTGTATGTGACCCATCTAGAATAGGCAAATCCATACAGTCTGAAAGTAGCATGGTGGTTGCCAGAGGCTGGGGACAGGGCAAGTGATGGCGGGGACTGTGCAATGGTACATGGTTTGGGTTTGGACTGATGGGAAAGCTCAAGAAATCTATTGTGGTGACAGTTACACAACACTGAGAATGTGCTTAGTGCCACTGAATTGTACACTATACACGGGTAAAAATGACCAATATTGTGTTCCTTATATTTTACCACAATAAAAGAAAGAAACCAGACATTGTCATTCAGGAGAAAAGGAGGAAAAAATAAGTTAACAAAATGAGAGTGTGTGGGATTGTGGGGTCCTTTTGGAGAAAAGTCATGCAGGGAAAGGAGCTTGTGTCATTTAGGGGGACGGGTTCTATACTGGCCAGCGTGAGGAGGTGATCTGTGAGCACAGACATGACAGCAGTGAGGACTCAGGCTCTGAGTCTGAGTGACAGAACAGTGTCTCAGGAGAGAACAGCGTCTCAGGAGGGATTGCTGTCAGTAGCACACACCAGGCATGGTGCAGAGGGCTGCAACCTCACCTCCCCTGTGCCCTGGGAAGGGCAGGAAGGAACTCAGGAGCAGAGAATAGGTCCCAGGAGGGGACCAGTGAGTGCAGGGCTCAGAGGTAGCAGCCATCCAGGTATTGTGGACACTTCAGGGGCCTGTGTCTGAGAGCAGAGGGTGGCAGGAGGAGGGAGCAATGGGGCCACTGATGAAGACTCTCAGGGACCCAGAGCCTTTGGGGACAGTAGAGACACGACTGTACTTGCACTGTGACAGGACCCTGAGTTGCCCTAGTCAGGGAGAGTAAGGTGCCACTGGTTCTAGTGCAGTGGTTCTCAACCGTCCGAATGCCGCGACCCTTTAGTACAGTTCCTCATGTTGTGGTGACCCCCAACCATGAATCATTTTTGTTGCTACTTCATAACTGTGATTTTGCTACTGTTATGAATCGTAATGTAAATGTCTGATATGCAGGATGTATTTCCATTGGTCGCGACCCCCAGGCTGAGAACCGCTGCTCTAGGGGGTGGGACGGAGGCCAAATCAGGGCTGCAGGGCTGGGGTGAGAATATGCTGTAGGGCGTATGTTGAAAATCAGGCTGACAGGGTTTTCTAGTGGATGGTGTCGGTGAAGGGATGGGATGACAAGGGTGTTCCCTGAGCAGTTGGAAGGAAAGAGCTGTATCCATAGAGGAGCAGGGATGTGAGGGACGATGTTAATTCTGAGAATCCACCTGACATTCTAATGGGGACAGGAGGGAGACAGCTGACTACAGATGTCTGGATCTCAGGACAGGGGTCTGGGCTGGAGCTGGTGTGGAGTGAGGACAACAGCTAAGGTGAGAAAGGGCGATTACAGATGGAGAAGATTACAGATTACAGATGTTATTGGTGCTCTTTTCACAACATGTGATGTCTTCTGTCTTGGTAACAGCCATCGTTACAGGTGTCAGAAGATACATCCTTGAGGTTTGGAGTCACGTTGCCCTGCTGATTCGTGATGCTGAGCGTTTTTTCCATACCTGTTGACAATTTGCATGTGTTCTTTTGAGAACGGTCGATTCCAGTCGTTTGTTTCCTTTTTTCACCAAGTTATTTGTATCCCTGCTGTGGAGGCGTCTGAGCACCTCGTGTACTCTGTACACTAACCTCTCACCAGGTGTGTGGCTGCAGGGATTTTCTCCCCTTCCGCAGGTCGTCTGCTCACTCTGCTAATTGCTTCCTTTGCTATGCAGAGCCTTTTTAGTTTGATGGCAATCCGCTGCCTTATTTTGCTTTTCTGGTCTGTTCTTTTGGACTCATGTCCACAAAAATCTTTGCCTGGATGATGTAAAGAAACTCCATTGCCTGTGTTTTTTTTCCTAGAAGTTTTACAGTTTTAGGCCTTGTGTTTCATTCTTTTGTACATGGCATGAGGTAACTGACAACAGCTGTTTTAACGGAGCGATGGAAAAGAGAGTGAAGCCTTAATTGGAGAAAGTGCAGATAGGAATCAGAGACAAGGTAGTGGTAAGAGTACAGACAAGCCCTTGGGGAGTTTTGTTTTTCTTTTTTCTTTTTTTTTTGCAGTTTTTGGCTAGGGCTGGGTTTGAACCCGCCACCTCTGGCATATGGGGCCGGCGCCCTACTCACTGAGCCACAGGCGCTGCCCCCTTGGGGAGTTTTGCTGCAGAGAGAAACAGAAATGGACCTGGAGAAGGAGGGCTTTTCTCAGTTCCTTCTCTAGGAGCTCCCAGAGGTGTTCAATGAATTTCTCCCTGTAGTGTCTCCCACGTCCACTGAGCCAAATGACTGCACGCCTAATGTCTCCAAACAAACAAATGAGCAAAAAGTATTGCTTTGCTGTTCTGGAGACCAGAAATCTGAAATCAGTCATTTTTTTTTTTTTTTTGAGACAGAGCCTCAAGCTGTCACCCTGGATAGAGTGCGTGGCATCACAGCTCACAGTAACCTCCAATTCCAGGGCTCAAGCTAGTCTCTTGCCTCCGCCTCCCAAGTAGCTGGGACTACAGGCGCCCGCCACAATGCCTGGCCATTTTTTTTTTTTTTTTGGTTGCAGCTGTCATTGTTGTTTGCCGGCCCGGGCTGGATTCGAACCCGCCAGCTCAGATGTATGTGACTGGCGCCTTAGCTCGCTGGCGCCGAGCCTGAAATCAGTCATCTTTTGACAAAGCCAAGGTGTTTTGTGGGCTGCATTCCTTCCAGATAGCCAGGTGGGAGGGTGTTGAATCTTGTTCTTCTTTTTATCTTCCAGATTGTTAAAGCTGGTGCATTTTTTGACTTCTGGCCACATCACTCCAATCTCTGTTTCTGTGGTCACATGGTCTTGCCTCTTTTGTGAAAAAAAAAGTGAATTCAATGGTATCTAAATGTAAATAAATTGAAAATGTAGAAAACATAAGCTATCACTACACTCTCATTAGAATAGTTTAAAATATAAAGACTGACAACAACAGGTGTTGATGGAGCTACTAGAATTCTGGCACGTGCCGGGGAGGAGTGGTTAAAGTCAAAACCAGGTTGACAACAGTTTGGCAATTCCTACTAAATTTAAATATACAGGCTAGTCTTTAACAATTCCTCTTCTTGTGTGTGCTCATAAGGATAAAAACATATCTGTAGAAAGGCTTGTACCTGAATACCTACAGCAGAAAAGCTGGAAAAATCTCAAATACCTATCAAGAAGTGAATGAAGGAAAGAGCACAGTACACCCATACAGTGGAATACTACTTAGCCATAACACCTTGCGAACCAAAGGCACATAACTTGTGAACTCAGTGCACTTTCCAAAAACATTGTGCTAAGTCTGCTACTGTGTGACCGAACACAGACACAATTAAGTATTTTAAGTTTCTAAGAGATTCTCCAACAGACAAAATTATTCACCATCAGAGAGAGCATTATTAAGGGTTGCCCAGCACAGGGGGTTAGAAGGGTCAGCAAAGAGACTCATCAAAGTTCTTGGGCTAGTAGACATGGCCATCTGGATTTTGGTGGACGTAACAGGGCTGTGTACACCTGTAAAATCTCATGGAATGTGCACTTCAAGTGAGTGTGCTTCCTTTCATGTAAATTACATCTGATAAAGTTCATTGTAGAAACTCAGTGAGACTCACTTCTTCATATTAACCCTCTAGTCCACGAACACGGACGGACTTATTTTACTGCTAAAACCACATATACTGGATTTATTATTATGTGCTACCTTCTTAGTTTTTAAATAACTTACAAGAAAATATTATTTTGTTTATCTGAAGCTCGATGCCTTACACAGCAAATGTGTAAGGAATTGTAAATGTGTATCTAGATACTACTGCATTTAAAGTTTACCCACACAGGACAGCAAGTAGCCTGATGTCTTCTTATGTATGAGGAAACGCCAGATGCTTACTACACCAAGTAAGATAGAAAACAGTGTGAGCTGGCTCTGAAATTTTCATTTTGTCTGTATAGTCCACTCACGTTGTCTAGAAATACTGTCTTTTGAGCCACATTTAACTGTGAGATGCAGATTTTTAAAAGGAGATCCTCATGTGGGTGATAAAGACCTAAGTGGGAATAAAGTTCCTTTCCATACTACACTAATGTGCTTCATTGGTGGAAAAGACGTTTCTTCAGCATCAGTTCGTAGAGGCTGTGCTCTCCCTTTTATTTTATGCTGCATGGTGCTTATTTTGAAGATGTTGAAAATTTGCAAATCCATGAGCCAGAAGCCATGGAAAAACACCAACATGTTTGTTGACATGACACATGGCAGCCTCTCCAGGGGGAGGTGAGGATGTGAGGTTGTGGGCAGGAGCATCTGCAGGGTAGGGACCAGGTCAGTGGTTCTCTTTTTATCCGCAGAGGCACAGATGCTCACTCTGTGTCTGTCACTGCACTTAGGACTCCTCTTCATGTCTTCAGCCCCAGATAAGCTCACTGACTCTACAGAATCCTGCATCCTGGCTTGGCGCCTGTGGCTCAAGAGGCTAAGGCGCCAGCCACATACACCTGAGCTAGCGGGTTTGAAACCATCCCGGGCGCCAAGGAACAATGATGGCTGCAACCAAGAAGTGGCCTGGAGTTGTGGCGGGCGCCTGTAGTCCCAACTACTTGGGAGGCAGAGGCAAGAGACTCGCTTGAGCCCAGGAATTGGAGGTTGCTGTGAACTGTGATGCCGCAGCACTCTATCCGGGGTGACAGCTCAAGGCTGTCTCAAAAAAAAAAAAAAAAAAAAATCCTGCATCCTGCAGCACCCACAACCCAGAGGGGCTAGGCAAGGCTGTGGCTTGGGGAACCAGCTTTCTGGTACAAACTGGTGCCTAGAAAGCATCTCAGGGATGGGGAATGTGAGACACTCACGGTGTCCCACACCTCAGATGCCCCCAGAGTCCTGGTCCAGGATCTGGTGCTTGAGGGAAGCCCCCGAGACGGGAGGCAGGACACCGTTTCTGTTCCTTCTCTGTGCCTCCCTGGGAGAGTTTCTAGGGACCCCAGGCCACAGGATTTCCGTACGTCTGTGTACAGGGGCATGAGCTCTGCCCACTTGTGGGTCCGAGCTTCCTCTTCTGTGAACTGCCAAGGTCTCGTGCTCCTCAGCAGCCTCCCGCGGGCCCCCCCCCCCTCCGGCCCTTCCCCTCCACTCGCCTTCCTGGTCTCTGTTCCCACCGGGCACCAGGGCCCCCCACCCAGAGATGCCGCGGCCACCGCTGCTGCTCCTGCTGTGGGCAGGTGAGTGGCCTCGGGGAGAGGGCTGTGGGATTGGACCGAGCTGACCCTCGTGTCCTCACAGGGGCCGTGGCGCTGGATGAGAGGCTCAGGCTGGAGGTGCCGGCGGCAGTGACGGTGCAGGAGGGCCTGTGCGTCTCCGCGCTCTGCTTGGTCTCCTACCTCCAGTACGGCTGGACCGCCTCTACCCCGGCTTACGGCTACTGGTTCCGGGAAGGGGCCGATGTACACCGGGACGCTCCAGTGGCCACAAATGACCCAACTAGAGAAGTGCAGGAGGAGACCCAGGGTCGATTCCACCTCCTCGGGGACCCCGGGAGGAACAATTGTTCCCTGAGCATCACTGACGCCAGGAAGACAGACAGCGGGTCATACTTCTTTCGGCTGGAGAGAGGAAGGGTGAAATTCAGTTACACATCCCCCCTGCTCTCTGTGCGTGTGATGGGTAAGGCGTGGGCTCCAGGGGTGCCCATGGGGGCAGGCGATGGGGGCCGCTGGACAGGGCTGGGCTGGGTCCCTCATGCTGTGGGGGGTCAGGGGAGGAGCTGGACCAGAGCCCGAGCTCCTCTCAGGGCCGCACCTCCTGATGCTGCTTGTCCCCCTCTACCTCCCAGCCCTGACCCATAAGCCGGACATCTCCATCCCAGAGACCCTGGAGTGTGGCCATTCCAGGAATCTGACCTGCGCTGTGCCCTGGGCCTGTGAGCAGGGGACGCCCCCCATCTTCTCCTGGATGTCAGCTGCCCCCATCTCCCTGGGCCCCAGATCCACCTGCTTCTCGGTCCTCACTGTCACCCCACGGCCCCAGGACCACAGCAGCAGCCTCACCTGCCAGGTGAAGTTCCCCAGAGCTGGTGTGACCACAGAGAGAACCGTCCATCTCAACACGTCCTGTAAGTGCTGGGCCAGCACACCCTGCTTCTCGAGGGTGTGGGGATGAGGGGGAGGCACTGGGGACTCTTGATGGCTGTGACCTGGAGGCCTGCCCTAGGCCCACAGCAATCACAGGGCAACATTCACACAACAGAACCGTCCTCTGAAGTTCTGTATAATCTATCTCCTGACAACTCCTCGAGCCTCTACTTTTGATTTTTGCCTCAATACTTTTACATATTTCTGGACAGGTGTTATAGTCAATTGGCAAAAATTCAAAATGCATGGAAGAGTCTGTCCTCAGGCGTCCATCCTCCTCCCCAGAACCCACCACAGGCTGCCCTGAGCCTCGGTCTCTCCACCCGATGGCCCTCAGAGGCGGTTGGACACCAGTAGCACGGACTGCCCTCATTCTCCTCCCGGGCTGTGTGCAGTTCCCCTGGACGGATGGATCCTAACTCTCTGTATACTCTTTTGCAATGGAAAATTATGGCATTAATTTTACCCTAACAAAAGAAACACCACAACGAATAATCTTAAATCTTCTACGAGTGTATGTCTAAGTAGGATCAGTTCCTAAAAGCAAAATACCTGGATCATGCGTTCTTTCTAATTTTGAGAAATACGGCCAAATTGTTCTCAATCAAGGGTAAACATGTTTATAACCCCCCAAACACAGGGTGAAAGTGTGTGTTTTCCTCAACTCAGGGAAGAAGGAAACTTTTCGATTTTTCTCACTATCAGGTGAAAACTGGTGTCTTCATACGATTTCTTTTTATATACGTTTTTCAATTGAGATAAAAATTCACATAACAATAAATTCACATTTTGATCATTTTAAAGTGGTTTTTAGTACATTTCAAGGTTGTACTATCATCCCACTATCTGATTTCAGAACATTTTCGTCATGTCATAAAGAAACTCCGTAACCGTTATCCAGTTATTCCCCAATCTTCCCCCTCAGTGGCAGATACAGAAGCATGAATCTGCTTCTGTATCTACAGATTTGCCTATTCTAACATTTCATTTAAGTGGAATCATACAAAATGGGGCCTCTTTTTTATTCTTTTTTTAAAATTTCAGATTAATGTGTGGATACAATTAGGTTACAATGTTTGTTATGTTGGACATTTTTGCAGTTGTATCCCAAGAGGTGTGCCCTTACATCGTTCCCTTACATATACCCTTACATTGCCCATTAAGTGGGAGCAAACCCACCTCCCTCCTTCCTCCCCTCTCCCCACTCTATCCTTCCCCTTCCCCCAAATGGGGCCTATCGTGTCTGGCTTCTTCCACATAACATAATGTTGTCAAGGTCCATCCAGGTAGTATGTGTGGCTACTTATTCCATTTGAGTCTAAATAAAATCTCATTTTACAGAGACACCACATTTTTCTCATCCAATCATCTGTTGATGGGCTTGAGGGTTGTTCTTCCTTCTTGGCTACTATGAATAATGCTGCCAGGAACATTCTTGTAAAAGTCTTCATCCATATCTGGGATGTTTTCATTTCTCTCGGGTATATACCTAGGAATGGAATTGCTGGATCATATTTCCATTTTGCACTTTTTGAGGAAATGGCAGACTGTATTCCACAGTAGTAGGCCCATTTTACATTTCACCACCAATGCTTGTGGATTGCAAGTTTGTTCTCCACATTCTTTCCAACATTCTTATTTTCCATTTTTTAAAGAACTATAGTAGTATCTCATTGTATTTTCAGTGTGTGTTGACATGATGATGAAGGATGTTGAGCATATCTTCATGGACAGATTGATCATTTGTGTCTTCTTTGGAGAAGTTTTTGCCCAAGTCTTTTGTTCACTTGTTAATTGGGTCATTTCAGTTGTTTGTAATCTGAAGTGTAAGCATTCTTTATATATGCTAGTTACTTGGCCCTTCTCAGATGTATGACTTGTAAACATATTCTCCCACTCCGTGTCTTTTTACTTTCTTGATAGTGTTAATGATGAATAAAAGTCTTACATTTTGATGAAGTCCAACTTATATATCTTTTCTCTGTCTAGCCACTAAATAGGGTGTGGTTTGGGGGCGAGGCCTGAGCTGATGCAGTCCCACATCTAGGGGGAACCAATGATCACATCTTATTGGAAGAGAAATGACCCTAGATTGTGGACCAGCAGGTGAATCTCCCTCATCGCACCTTTTGGTTGGGAAATCAGGACCTGTTGTGACCGAGGTGGCTCTGGTGATCATTGGGGAAGTGGCCGTGAAGATCTTGCTTCTCTGTGTCTGCCTCATCTTCCTCAGGTGAGCACTGCCCTACAGACCAATGGGAAGTTAGGTGAGGGCAGGGAACATGATGCAAAATTCCAGAATCTCAATACTCAGGGACCTTGAACAGTTTAAGAGGACCTGGGGCCAGGCAGGAGACTGGTTTGGTGATGAAAATTCTACCAAGAAAATTTGTAGCCAAGCTCGTGTGTGTCCCAAACTTGGCCCAAGTGCCAGAATGGGGAGATTTCCACTCTCATCAAAAATGTCCTGGGGGATAGACCTGTTTTCTCCTCCCCAGTTCCCTCATGCCCCTTATAGGGGACAGTGAAGTGAGGCTGCCACCCTCTGCACCCTGATCTGGCCCCACTGACAGGCCCTTATCTATTGCTCACTCAGAGTGAGGTCCCACAGGAGGAACTCAGCTATAGCAGAAGAGGTGGAGGAGGATGTGTACACAGTCATGGGTTAATACCTCAGGTGAGTGATGCAGACATCTCACCCTCCCACATTCCACTGGACACCACTCTCATGATGTCCTCCAGGATTGCTCTGCTCTGTGTGGTTGAACCATCTCTTCCCTAAACTCATTTCTTCTGCTGGGATCCCAATCGCTCTGTTGACACAGTGGCCCTATCTCTGTTGCCAGAACCAGGGTGAGACTCCTTCCTTGACCCCACCCCAAAAGTCTATGAATCACTCTCTTGTCCCTCCTTTTCCTAAGAACAGCTCCTCTCCATGCCCTTTTCTCCACCCTGACCCTGCTCATTCTCTGTGGCCTCCCCTCTTCTTTGGTCCCTGAATTCACTTCCCCTCTTGCCTCCATCTATCCCCAGCACAGGCCTCCAGACTGTGCTTCCAGATGCTTCCTCGTCTGGTTCCCACACCATGTGAACTGCCAGGTTTCCATCCATTGCTGGAGAACGAGGTGCCAACCCCACTTGCTGGATGGGAGGTCTTGCATGGTCTGTCCCCTGCTGGACTTTTCCTGGGGATCCTTCTCTCCCTGCATCACCATCTCCCACAAGCCCTGGATCAAGCCCATCTGTGGCTCTGAGACTTCGCATGTATTGTTACTTCTGAAACACCCTTCCTGCCCATTCCTCTCTCTACAGAGCCTGACCATCCTCAGGCTCAGTCTTCAATGTCCAATGTTGTGTGTGTGTATAATTCCTATAGGATGTAAAGTGAATGGCGACATTCATTTATTCATTTATAGACTTTATCAGTAACTATTAGTGATCACCTGCTGTGTACCAGCAGTATTGCACACCAAGGAGTTCAGCTTCAAAAATCTGTCATTTGGGGGGCAGTGCCTGTGGCTCAAAGGAGTAGGGCACCAGCCCCATATGCCGAAGGTGGTAGATTCAAACCCAGCCCCAGCCAAAAACCACACACACATACACACAAAAAATCTGTCATTATAAGCTGTTGTTATAAGCTGTTGTTCTGGAGAGTAGAGTGATAAGAATAAAGATGAACAATAAAGAATATGTGACCATGTTGGATAGCTATGTTTGTTTAAACTTTAAAGAAAACATAGCACAGAAAGGAGAATTTGATATACAGGTTCTGCCTGCTGGTGTGAGGAGTTGATGTGTGTGGACAGATGTGAAGGCAGTGGGGACTCAGGCTCTGAGTCTAAGCAAGAGAACAGCATCCAGGGAGGAGGGAAGGGTGACCCACAAGTGCAGGGCTCAGAGGCAGCAGTGGGCCAGATGCTGTAGACACTTCAGGGGCCTATGTCTGAGAGCAGAGGGTGGCAGGAAGAGGGAGCAGTGGGAAGGATGATATAGACACTCAGGGACCCAGAAACTCTGGGGACAGGAGAGATGTGACTTGCACTGTGATAGGCCCCTGGGCTGCCCTGGACAGGTAGACTGGGAAGGTGCCACTGGATCCTTTAGGGGGCAGGATGGTGGTTGAACCAGGAGGCAGGGCAGGGGTGAGGACCCACTTTAGGGTATGTGTTGAGGTCAGGCTAACTGATGTGGTCAGTAAGGGGAAAGGAAGAGAAAACATGATGCCAGAATCTCCATATGAGCATCTGGGAATAAGGAGGTTATCCATATTGGTCTGCACAGAGGAGAGACTTGAAGGGTGGTGTTAATTTTGAAGTGTCAATTGATATCTATCGGGGGATATCAGAAAGACAACTGGATATGGTTTAACACATGTTTATGGGCATGGGAGGCTGCCATTCAGTGAAAGACATTGTTAAAATAGCCAAAGAAAGAGTGACGGATTAGGAGGAAATATGTGAAAATAAGTATCTGATAAATGACTTGTAACCAGAATATATTATGGACTCTCAAAATAAAATGATCAGTAAACAACAACAAAAGCCCATTTTCTTTTTTTAAATATGTATTTTATTATTCTTCATTACGTTATTCCCCCCACCCCCACCCCTCTGTGGTAAGACAGAATTGATTTACAGAAAAGAATACAGAAAACACCAAAGCTCCTGGTAGAGGGAGAGATTTCAAGTGGGGAGAGAGATGCTCTCTCCGTTCCTCTCCCGGTCTTTCCCCGTCTCCTCC
>CAUYRH010031531.1:0-26277 GCA_963574655.1 Perodicticus potto
GCCTATAATAGCAAGTGAATTTTTCTCCCTAATAAAATAGGAGAGAATTGAGTGATTTTTAGATGACAATTTCTGGACATTTTAGGCTAAAAGGGAGTGATAGTGAGGGAGAGAGAGAGTTAAAGAAGTGTCTGATAGAAAAGGTGAGCAACATAGTGGTAGACAAGATATAAGCATGGCTAGTGAGAAATTAAATCCCTGTGTTGCATATGGGCAGGGGTCTTTATAACTGTGATGTCTAATTGCTCTCCTTCTGTGACCTCATCACTTTGCAGTAAAACATTTCACAAGCAGCTCTTAGTAGTTGGTACCTTTGAAAATGAAGCATGGGCAATTTCATCCACACTGAGGGTGAAAAGATGTGGCAAAGTAGATAGCGGCTTCTATAAATAAGATTTAAAAAGCTTAGATGGTGCACTTGATGTGAGGAGGAATTCCGAATAAGAGGGGTCCAGGGCATCAGTTGACCCAAAAGTATTTACTGAAATATTTGAGAAAAACAGTCAATTTCTAAGCAATGAGATGGATGCTTGAGTCATTTTGCTTTTGCATTGATGCAAATTAATATCCAGAAAGGTACATATTAGAGACATGGAGACACTTGAGTAGTACAAGTCAGAACTTTTTGACAGCCTAAGGTATCCTTAGATAAACATGCAATGAGTATTTTGCCACTATGTATAGAAATATTATCTGGAAGATAGTTTCTTAGGGACATCATATAGGGTCCCTTTTAATGGTTGAATATCTACCATCCATGATGCTCAATGGTGCAATGATGTTAAGATTTTAAGTTTTAATGTGACACAATATATCTTTTGATTTTGGGGGGTAGAATTCTTCATATGGGTCAACTCTGTAAATAGGAAATTTGTGGTGAATGTCTTCAAAAAGTTAGAGTCTATCTTTTTATCTATTTAAGCAAAGTCTGAGTTTCTATCTCATATGTTGGCCTGCAGAGTGCTTACTTTTGCTGCATCTCTAGATGGCCCTCAGGAACCTTGAGGGGTTTGAGTTCTATGTGCATAGAAGCCTGGATAGCTACTTCCCTCACCCCAAGCCATCATCCTGTGTGAGCCTGCCACAAAAGATTCATAGTGTTCTACAAATTCCGGCTGGTATTCAAAGCACATTTGAAATACAGCTCCAGATGGAGACACCTACGTGAATCTACAGGATGAAATACTAAAGAAAACAAGTAAATGTCACCATTACCTTATATGTAAAAGCAGAATAGAACATGCGAACATGCCAACCAAAGTTCAGTCTCTACTCTTTGGGGATTCTCTGCCCACCAGAGTCCTGTTGATTGTTGCAGAAAGTTTTCATTACAGATATTTGTTAGATAATCTTAGCAGTATAAGCCAGATGAACTATTTCCTCCAAGATTTAGACCCTGAAATGGAGTTTTATTTGGAATTAAATAAAATCAATGTTCCTTGTTATATTTGGGATTGGCTGAATGTTGTCTCCTAAGAAGGTAGGGCATTGATCACTGCTGTATCCTAGTGCCCATAAAATTATCAGAAACATAGTAAGAACTAATAAACAGAGATAAGTGCTTCTTCTATAATCAAGGGAGTACTTTGGAAAATTATATAATTGAAAAATGTAATTGATCATGCCAAGAAGGAAACACAAAGAGTAAAGCAAGAGCATAAATTGTGAAGGCAACATTATTTAAGGAGAATTGAGAAAGTGATGGAAGGATACCTGGACCAAGTACAAAGACAGAGAAAGAACATCAGAAGCAGAGAATACACTCTGGAAAGAAAGGGGTTGAGGAATTCTAGGAATTTAGAAGAAGGTTAGTAGACCTGCAGTGGAGTGACAGAGAAGAAACCTGTGAGGTTAGAAGGAGAGATAGAAGTCTAGTGGTTTGTAGTCTTTACGACTGGGATAAAGAACTTTGACCTATTTTAAGAGCAAAAGAATATTGTCGAGCATGGTTGTGCCATGCCCTGATTTAGGTTTTTGATATTTATTCTGAAAGCTATAAAAGGAGACATTAATGTTGGTCAAAAATGCTAGGAGGCCCTGCAAGAGATGATTGTCACTTAGGCTAGGGTGTTGGAGTAAGGATGGAGAAAAGAGATTGTCTTTGGGGCCCATTTTGAACACAAAACAGAACCACTTTGTTTATGAGTTGGAATCAGAGAGTAGTCAATGCAATTTTTAGAAATAAAAACAAATCTGGAAGAATGATGTCACCAGAGTTCAGGTTATACAACAAATCTAGAATTATCAAAACAGCATAGTACTGGCATAAAAATAGAGATAAAGATCTATGGACTATAGTAGAGAAGCTAGAGATGAACCCAACCACATATCACCATCTGATCTTTGATGAACCAAACAAAAGTATGCCCTGGAGAAAAGAATTGGTATTTATTTATTTATTTATTTTATTTTTCTTTGTTTTTTTTTCCACCAATTACCCTCCCTCTACCCATCCTCCCCTCTCCCCTCCTGCTCCCCTTTCCTCTTCTTCTTGGGCTATAATTGGGTTATAGCTTTCATATGAAAGCTATAAATTGGTTTCATAGTATGGCTGAGTACCTTGGATACTTTTTCTTCCATTCTTGAGATACTTTGCTAAGAAGAATATGTTCCAGGTCCATCCATGTAAATATGAAAGAGGTAAAGTCTCCATCTTTCTTTAAGGCCGCATAGTATTCCACGGTATACATGTACCACAATTTATTAATCCATTCGTTGGTCAATGGGCACTTGGGCTTCTTCCATGACTTAGCAAATATGAATTAGGCTGCAATAAACATTCTGATACAGATGTCTTTGTTATAATGTGGTTTTTGGTCTTCTGGGTATACACCTAGTAGAGGAATTATAGGGTCGAAAGGAAGGTCTATCTGGTGCTCAGACCCCACCGAGATGTGGATGCTACCCATCTCAAAAAGAATCTTCACAGGCAGGCCTCACAAATTCTCCCTACAACAGTTCCTGTGAAGTGCAGGGTATCCTGGACCAGCTTTGGGCACAAGATGGCTGCCTGCAGGTGAGACTCAAATCACTGCACCTGGCCCATAGGAAAAGGTGCCTATGGCAACAGCCATTCCTGAAACCTCAAAACGTGTTTGCCTCCTGACTGGTCACCCAGCCTCTGCTGTCCTGTTCCGGATGGTAGCCCTATCTGACCTCCAAACTTGGCGCAGGAGTCCACACTTCACCAACCTTTCCACTCAGCTCCCAGTTTCCCCGCTGGGAACTGCAATCTTCCATGGTTGCTGCTGGTACCCATGCTTCAGCAGCCACACAGACTTTTCAGTCAGTCTCTGCAGCTCAGGATTACAGTTTTGAGTCCAGCAATCCGCCAGTTCACTGCACACCCCAAACTGCCAGTCTACAACAATATTTCCTGCCAGGAATGATCTAGTCCATTCATTCACACCTGCTGTTCTGGGAGACCTGAGCTAAACTTCTATCCCATCCACCATGTGTTCCGTAAAGCCAATTTTAAAGGAAAGGAGAGCTTAGATGGCTAATAATTATTCTTGCTGCACTTTATGCAAATAATCAGACCTAGTATACTGAAGGTACAATTTATTTTGGCAACTAAGTAAGTTCTGCTATAATTTGTCTTTAGTAAAGAGAGAAATTGGAGAGAGAAAAATGGTTCAAAGAGAAAAGAGGCTGTGGCCCACCTGTATTAAATAATAGTCTTGTCTGTAATGTCAACTCATAAAATGAGACATAACTGTTTTACTAAACTGATCCATTAAATGGGACTAAGAGATTGGCCAAAGAGTATAGAATTATATACAGTAGTTATATTTGCTCTGAAGCCTTAAGAGTCAACAAAGGTCGCCTGTTGGCTACCCTGGAAAAATTTGGGCAGCATTAAATGTTAGGCTCCAGAAAGCAGGAGGCTGTTTGCTTTTCATGGGGAGAGACTAGACATGGGAACTGTGATCTAATACACATGGACCAGGTTGCCACAAGAGTTCAAAAAAACTCACTCATAATTTTTGGAGAAGCTCTGGCTCGTGACCTCCAGACATTCCCAGCTGAGGAATTAGGGTGTATGCTGCTCCAGTATGTCTATGACTTCCTTTTAGGGAACCCTACCCAGGAGGGCTGCTCCCAAGGCAGGGACTATCTCTGAGGGCATCTAGAGGTATGTGGCTATAAAGTGTCTAAGCGGAAGGCCCAGAACTGTCAGTGGCAAGTATGTTATCTAGGATTTACTATCCAGCAGGTTGAGAGGAATTTAGGCATGGAACAGAGGCAGGTCATGAATCGCCTCCCCACCCCCATGAGCCAAAAGCAAGTTTGGAAATTCTTAGGCGCAGTTGGCTTCTGCCACCTTTGGATTCCCAACTTTGCTGTCTTGGCCAAACCCTTGTATGAGACAACTAAAGAAAAGGAGGGAGAGCCCTTAGAATGGGGAGGAGAACAAGAACGTGACTTCTCCCAGCTAAAGATAAGGCTGATGACTGCACCTGCATTGGGGCTACCAGACTTGGCAAAGTTCTTCACCCTGTATGTCTCAGAGAGAAAAGGTGGCTGTAGGTGTGTTAACTGGGCTGGTTGGGTCCTGGCCAAAACCTGTAGCTTACCTCTCTAAGCAGTTGGATGGAGTGGCAAAAGGATGGGCACCATACTTACGGGCTATAGCCACTACTGCTTTCCTTTTGCAAGAAGCTGATAAGCTGACTCAAGGGCAGGATCTCAGAGTGAAAGTACCCCACTCTGTGGTCACTTTAATGAACACAAAGGGACATTTCTAGCTCACTAATGCAAGATTAACTATGTACCAAATGCTTAATGTATGACACTCCACACATAACAGAATTATGTAACACTCCAAACCCAGCCATGCTCCTTCCAGTCAGTGGAAAAGAGACTGAGCATGACTGTATGGAAGTTATAGACAATGTGTATTCCAGCAGACCTGACTTGCATAACCAGCCTTGGACAGATGCAAACTGGGACTTGTATGTAGACGGAAGCAGTACATGACAGCACAAGGTTAGCAGCAGACTGGGCATGCAGTGGTCACCTTAAAGGAGACTGTAGAGGCTAAACCCCTACCCCAGGGAACATTGGCTCAGAAGGCTGAATTAATTGCCTTGACTGAAGCCTTAGAACTAAATCAAGGAAAAAGTGTGAATATCTACACAGACTCCAAGTATGCTTTTCTGACTCTCCAAGTGCATGGGGCATTGTACAAGGAGAAGGAACTATTAAATTCTGGGAGAAAGGACATTAAGTATCAACAGGAGATACTTCAGTTGCTAGAGGTGGTATGGAAACCCTGGAAGGTGGCAGTGATGCACTGTCATGGACATCAACAAGTTGCTTCCACCATCACTAAAGGAAACACTAAAGCCAGTACTGAGGCAAGAAAGGGCTGCAAACAAGCCATACGAGGTGTCATGAGTGGCTCCTCTCATCCTGTGGGTTCTAGAGCTCTCATCTATCTACTCCCAGGAAGAAAAGGAATAGTTGGCAGTGAAGAGGAGCCAGGAAATGGAGGAAGGATGGATAAAGATGCCAGATGGACGAGTAGCAGTCCCCCAGCTTCTAGGAGCCACTGTGGTGACAGCCATGCACAAGAGCACTCATCTGGGACAGGAATCTTTGGAAAAGTTGCTGGGCTGGCACTTTGACATCTCCTACCTGGCAGCCCTGGCCAAACCATCAGTCAACAGTGTGTTACCTGCAGCCAGTTCAACACATGCCAAGGACCGATGGTATCCCCAGGAATCCAGTTGTATGGAACAATACCCTTTGAGGACTTCCAGGTAGATTTTACTGAAATGCCCAGGTACAAAGAGAACAAGTACTTGCTGGTGATGGTCTGCACCTACTTGGAATAGGTAAAATCCTTCCCCACCAGGATAAAGTGAACTCCTGAAGTAGTAAAAGTGTTGCCCAGAGAAATCATCCCATGCTTTAGGTTACCACTCTGCTTTAAATTTGACAATGGACTAACTTTCACAACAGAATTAGTGCAAATGACAGCTAAAGCTTTGGATATCACCTGAAAACTATATGTAACTTATAGGGCTCAAAACTTGGACACAGTAAAGTGCATGAACAGGGCCAGAAAAGCGGGAATCAGTAAACTCTGCCAGGAAGCAAAGCTTAATTGGATACAGGCCTTGCCACTGGTGTTGTGCAAAGAGGCCTCCATCAATCTTCTGCAATATAGCAGGGACTCCTAAAAAAACTGAGAGAGACTGAATTGAATAGACAAATGTCCTAGAAAGAACAGCAATGAAGATCTCCACTTGGGTAATTAACCATGTTCTGTTTAGTCTTTTGTGTCTGTACATCTTTTCTCTCTGCAGGATCAAGGGGACCAAGTCTACATCAAGGATCAGAACCCGGTCTCCCTCAAACCAAGGTAGAAAAGACTTTATACCATCATCCTGACCACATGCATGGCAGCGAAGGTGGAAGAAATCCTTGCCTGGATACATCACAGCTAGCTAAATAGAGCTTCACTGCCCCATGAAAAGCAAAGGTAACTTTTAAGATGGTCAACATACCCTGCTCCAGCCACATACTTGGAGCTGGCTGGTCAACTCATGGCTGAAGCCTGAGGAAACGCCTCTAGGGACTTGTCTTAATTGCACTTTGGATTTTGGGGAAAGGGAGTGAGGGATGTGACACAGGGAAAAGTTAAAATTTGTATGTATATTAGCCCACTACCACGGTACTATCAAGGCCTGAATAGAGAACCCAAGAGGAGTCATAGTCCCTAAAATCAAAATGCTGAAAATTGATTAATATCAGCACCTGAAGAAGCAAGCTGATATTGAGACCCCCAAATTAAAATATACTGGACTCTCAAAAGGAGGGAATGAGAGAGGATACCCGACAAGGGTAAGGTCTAGGAGAACAGGTCTTCTCGAGGAGACCACAAGGATACACCTGCAGGGTCCTCTCCATGGGACTCAGCTCTTGGGAATTTGTAAACTTAACTTTCTGGAACTTAGAAATTTCCACTTCTGTGAAATCTTGTAGTTCTGTGGGGGCTGGAATAGCATCTCCCACTTAATTCAAACTGGCCAATGAAAAAGATACCTATGGGTTAGAACTTTTTGACTGTCCATAAAAAGGGAAAGACCATGCCAGTTAGGGAGCAGGGCCATTTGGAATTCTGCTATGCCTCAAGCTCCTGGCCTGTGAATAAAGCTCTTCCTCTTATAAATATGATGTTTGGGTGCTCTTTCTCTCCACTGGACCTTGTCTTCTTAAAACAATGTGATATTTGATTTTCTATTCCTGAGTTAATTCACTTAGGATAATGGCTTCCAGTCCCATCCAGATTTCTGCAAAAGACATTATTTCATTCTTTTTTATGGCCAATAGTAGTCAATGGTATATGTGCACATCATGTTTTCTGTGTCCACTCTCAGTTAGTGGATACTTAGGTTGATGCTATATATTTGCTATTGTGCCACTTTGATCTTTTTCATTATTATTGTTTGCCATTTTGAGTTATTTGCATTTTCATATAAATTTATGATCAGCTTTTTAATTTCCACAAAAAGTCAGTTGGTATTTTGAAAGGGATTTCACTCAATCTGTAAATCTATGTGGGGAAGATTGGCATCTATTTTTCAAAGTCCCTTTAAAAAAAAATTTCAGATTACTATAGGGGGACAAATGTTTATGTTACATTATTTTCATTTCTAAGGTAAAGTTCAAGTTGTAGTTGAGCCCTTCACCCAGGGGCTGTGCTGAACACCCTGACATTGTGCACATCAGGTGAGATCCCGCCAATCACCCTCCTCCCCCCACCAGACTATACTTATGTTTGTTTGTTTGTTTTTCATGTGGGCATATAATTGTTCCTATATTGTTTTCATATCAACTCTTCCAATCTATGTCCATGGGATGTCCTTCCATTTATTTAGATCTTTAATTTCTTTCAATGATGATAGTTTTCAATGTACAAATTTTGTACTTCTTTGGATTAAATTTATTCCTAAAAATTTTATTCTTTTTTGTGCTATTGTAAATAAAATGTTTTCTTAATTTTATTTTTGAGTTGTTTACTGCCAGGGTATTGAGACACAGTTGACTTTTGCATGTGGATTCTATATCCTATAATCTTGCTGAACTTGCATATTAGTTCTTATTGTTTTTTAGTGGATTCCTTGGGATTTAAAATAGTTTTATAACTATTGTTTTATTTAATCACCAAAAGAAGACTGTGCCTATATAAAACAAGAATTATTCTCACAATTTTACACATGAGGGAGTTGAGATTTAAGGATAAAAAACTTCCAAGATCCTACTATTAATCAATTGCAGAATTCTGATAGATTCTGAGGACAAAATCAAAAACTATGACAGATTAACCACAAGAGTCCATTTTCTCACTGCCCCGGAACTCTAAAGGAAAAGTATAATCTACAAGGAAAAAGTAGATGTAAAAACGTGATAATAGATGACAAAAGATTTCAGTGAATTTTTTCAAGATGGAAAACAGGGAAGTTGTTAACTAACTGTGAAAAGGAAGTAACTTTAGCTTAGGTGTCTATGGAGGATACATTTTAAAAAACAAAATGTTTTGCCTCAGTCTTGAGAAATTCTGGGGACTTGGAAAATGCAAAGTCCCA
This sequence comes from Perodicticus potto, assembly GCA_963574655.1. Classification (NCBI taxonomy): domain Eukaryota; kingdom Metazoa; phylum Chordata; class Mammalia; order Primates; family Lorisidae; genus Perodicticus; species Perodicticus potto. The sequence goes on from CAUYRH010031531.1 coordinate 8,598, forward strand.
CAGAAAACAGGGGTGAGGTGTGGGGTAGGAGGTTCAATGAGGTTTGCACACCACGTAGCTAGGTAGTTCAATCCCCATACTTCTCACTTCTACTAGCTCCTCTGCCTCCAACCAGGGAAAGAAGTTTCATTTTCTGAAACAACCAACTAGGGGGTGCCAGACAGAGGGGCCAGTGGCAGGCAAGTACAGAAAGTGCATATCTCCAATCAGATTTTTCTTAAATATTGGAAGTTGAACACACACCCTGCTCCCCCAGCCATCTCCAGGTAAGAGAATAAACAGAAAGACCTCTCTCTATACTGACTACTGACTTTTGGGGTACCCCCACACATTGAAAAACACAGATTAGTGCCCAGACATTTGACCGGAAAAAAAGAAACTGAGGTAAAATTGATCTACAGAGTTTATTTGAGCCATGGTTGAGGATAATTGGCCAGAAACACTAGGAAGTACTCCAGAGAACAATGTTTTTAAGGGAAAATGGGCAAACCAGGAGAGGGGGTGATTGCAAAAGTTGCTTGTTAGGAATTCTCATTGGATCACTGAAATAACATTGATTAGTATTGCCTGTGCATTGTTGAATATAGGGTTATGAGTATGGTGTTCAGCCTATGGCATTTTATGGCTACTTAGAATCAGCCCACATGGCAGATGGCTTCCAGAAGTAATTATTTAGCATAGGAGGGAGCAGTAAGATGTGACTGCTGTCACATTTCAATGTCTCTCTGGACCTGGAAATCAAAGGTGGCTCAGATTCCTCAGATTAAAAATTTCTTTTCTTTCTTCCACCTGTGGTAAGACCAATGACCCAAGCAAGCTCCTGCACACATACCTGGCTCACAGTCAGCTTTTTGTTTAATATGAATACATATTTGAGATAATTTTTCAATATCAAAGACAGAAATAGAGGGCTGCGCCTGTGGCTCAGTGAGGAGGGTGCCAGCCCCGTATACTGAGGGTGGCAGGTTCAAACCCAGTACTGGCCAATCTGCAACAACAAAAAAAATAGCTGGGCATTGTGGCAGGTGCCTGGAGTCCCAGCTACTCGGAAGGGTGGGGCAAGAGAATCACCTAAGTCCAGGAGCTGGAGGTTGCCATGAGCTGTGATGCCATGGCACTCTACCGAGGGCGATAAAGTGAGACTCTGTCTCTGCAAAAAAAAAAAAAATAAATAAATAGAAAATAGGAGTCCAGATGAAACATAGCTAATGCAGAAAGCAGAGAACTAAAAACAAATCCCCCAAACCCTTATACTAGCTTTAAGGAATATGGAATAACTCTTGGAAATTGGGATATGCAATGTAGAATATGAATATTAAAACTTTATTAATAGGATTGGAAGATGAAGCTGAGGATACATTCTGAAGAACTGAAATTGAACAAACAAAACAAAGATGTGACAAATGGAAAAGAAGAGAGATTAGAGATCCTACCCAGGAGTTTCAGTGACTGATGAAGAGAAATTACAAAAATGAGATCACAGAGAAGTTTGTGGAGAGAAAATTATCAAAGCCATTACATGAAAGAAATCTTGAGTTAAGGATTACAAGCCTTTAAATTGAAAGGGACCACAGAGTAGTCATAATATAATAAAGTTTTTTTAAAGTGTCGTATCATTTCAAGTCACTACAGAGAATTTCAAAAAGCTTCTGGAAGGTGTGGTAGGGGTGTGTGTGTGTGTGTGATATACACTCATATTCGAGATTAGAATAGCACTGAATGTTATTGGCAGATCTGAAAGACAGAAGATAATGACACAAGGCTGCCAATGTTCTGCAGAGCAGTGACTTTCATTCAGAATCCTACACTCCAGGAAACTATCAATCCAGAGTAAGGATAGAAGAAAGGCATTCTCAGAAAATCAAAGACTCAATTTTGTTATACCTCCTATGTACTTTCCTTAGGCAGATATGACTCAGCAAAAGAAGCTTATTAATCAGCAAAGAGGAAAATACACAGCAACAAGAGAAAAGATGTTTCAACTCCAGGGAGTGGCCAAGGGCTGGCTAGATAAGCTTCCAGACTTGGGGTGGAGATCTTTGGGAGGTGATTTGCTAGCAGAAATAGACAGTAGATCCCCCGTATTTGAGTACAAAAATAATGTTATTGATTTTGATTATTTGGGGAGGGGGCAAGTAACCATTACTGCATATAACAGAAAATCTGAAATCAATATGTAAACAATTAAATATTCATAAGAACAATAAAACACTATTATAGTCCATTTGGGAGGTAGAGGGAAGTAGGGGGGATGACATCTGGCAGGAGGGAGGGCATGTTGTGATGGTGTATAACACACCCCCTGGGGGAGGGGCTCTTCTACAAATGAAACTTTATCCTGGAAGTGAGAACAATGTAACCTAACAATTGTACCCTCATATTAATTTGAAAAAACAGAAACATGATGATGTTATAATCTTAGTAAGAAATCATGATATAAAACTGATAGACTACTATCCCACTTTTACAGATGTGTATTTTCACATACATTTACATGAACCTGGGAGAAAATATATTAAAAATAATAACAGAAAAAAAAGAAAGACATCTGACAAATGAAAAACACAAAGCAAGTGTTGACTCCAAGGAAGAAAAGAAAGTGTAGAAGAAATAGATGTGATCATAGTGGGCCTTTTGTCTCAGTAGTGAGTCATATTTCATAGTGTTAGTGACATAAACAGTGCTTATTGCTTCATAAAAATTACATTATAGGTACATGGGGCAATATAAGGTGTGGGCAGGTAGAAGAACAGGACAGGAGGTTGTTGACATTGTCTAAACTGGAGAATACACCTACGGTGCATCTTAGAAGGGTACAGGTGAAACTTACTAAATGCAGAATACAAATGTCTTCATATAGTGATGAATAAAATGAAATGAAGGCTATGTTAAACAATTAGATGAAAATATTTCAGATTGTATATGATATCAGCACATTGTGCCCCATGATTGCACTAATGTACACAGCTATGATTTAATAAAAATAAAAAAAATAAATAAATAAAACTGGAGAACTAGGATTTAGCAGTGTAAGTATGTTATTTAGAAATTAAGACATTAAAGGTAAGGGGAAAATGCTATGTGATCTCAGGAGGGATTGGGGGGGTGATGTAGGGTGGGGAGGGACCAAGGCTTTTGTTTTTAGTCTTTTGGTATTATTTGACTTTTAAAACCATGGACATGTTTTTACTCTGATTTAAGAAAAACAAAGAAGAGAAGGAAGGTGGGGGTGGGGAGAGGGAAAGAATTAATCCTCTTTCCATATATCATAAGACTGAACTCTAGTGCCCTCTGATGAGCAACTTTGTGAACTCTCTGTATCCGGGCTTCCTGAGAAGTGTTATCCCTGCTTCACCTGCCACCCTAGCTGCAAGCCACACAGTACTCCAGAAATCTCTGTTCTCTTTCCCTCCAGGCCAAGATACTGCTGGGAGCCCCAGTAGTAGCTCAGTTGTAGCTTTCATAGTCCCCATGGGTAAACCCAATGGAAACATCAGACTTGGACTTGGTGTTTTCCCTAGAATGAATTTAGTTTCCTGGTAAGGAGGTGTTTTTGGCTTCCCCTGTGCCTGAGCTTGTGAGAGAGGATACCCAAGAAGGGTGAGGTCTAGGAGAACAGGTCTTTTCAAGGAGACCACAAGGATACACCTGCAGGGTCCTCTCCATGGTGACTCAGCTCTTGGGAATTTGTAGACTTAACTTCCTGGAACTTGGAAATTTCCATTTCTGTGAAATCCTGTAGTTCAGGGGTCCTCAAACTATGGCCCATGGGCCACATGAGTTAGTGTGAATTGTATTTGTTTCCGTTTTGTTTTTTACTTCAAAATAAGATATGTGCAGTGTGCATAGGAATTTGTTCATAGTTTTTTTTTTTTTAAACTATAGTCTGGCCTTCCAGTGGTCTGACGGACAGTGAATTGGCCCCCTGTTTAAAAAGTTTGAGGATGCCTGCTGTAGTTCATTGGGGACTGGAGTAACATCTCCTGCTTGATTCAAATGACAAATGAGAAAGGTACCTTTGGTTGTAACTTTTTTTTTAATAAGTCATATACACATACATCATGAATACATTTATGCATATGTAGGGTACAATGTGTTGATTTTTTAATATAATCTGATGTGCTTACATGAAACCAATCAACATAGCTTTCGCCTCATTTACTTGATTATTATGTTAAGACATTTATGCTCTACACTTGACAGATTTGACTTGTATCCTTGCAATATGCTCCATAGGTGTGGTCCTGCCATTTACCCTTCCTCTATTAAACCTCCCCCTCCCCTCCCTTCCCACTCCATTTCTCTCCTTCATGCTGGGCTATAGTTGTGTTCTATCTTTCATAAGAAAGTGTGAGTAAATATAAGTTGGTTTCATAGAAGTACTGAGTACATTGGATACTTTTTACTCCATTCTTGAGATACTTTACTCAGGAGAATACATTCCAGGTCCTCCATGTAAACATAAAAGATGTAAAGTCTCCATCTTTTTTTAAGGCTGCACAGTATTCCATGGTATACATATACCACAATTTATTAATCCATTCATGGGTAGATGGGCACTTGGGCTTCTTCCATGACTTGGCTACTATGAATTGAGCTGCAATGAATAATCTGATGCAAATATCTTTTTTGCAAAGTGATTTTGGGTCTTTTGATTATACTCCTAGTAAAGGAATTGCAGGATCCAATGGTAGGTCAATTTTTAGATCCCTGAGTGTTCTCCAAACTTCTTTCCAAAAGGAACTTACTAGTTTGCATTCCCACCAGCAGTGGAAAAGTGTTTCCTTTTCTCCACATCCATGCCAACATCTAAAGTTTTGGGATTTTGTTATGTGGGCTACTCTTACTGAAGTTAGATGGTATCTCAAAGTGGTTTTGATTTGCATTTCTCTGATAATTAAAGATGATGAGCATTTTTTCATGTGTCTGTAGACCACGTGCCTGTCTTCTTCAGAGAAGCTTCCGTTCAGGTCTCTTGCCCATAGTGAAATGGGATCACTTGTTCTTTTCTTATTAATAAGCTTGCGTTCTCTGTGGATTCTGGTTATCAGACCTTTGTCGGAAACATAACCTGAAAATATCCTCTCCCATTCTGAGGGCTGTCTACTTGCTTTACTTACTGTGTTCTTGGCTGTGCAGAAGTTTTTTAGTTTGGTCAGATCCCAGTAATATATTTTTGGTGTTGCTTCAATTGCTCTGGGAGTCCTCCTCATAAAGATTTCTCCCAGGCCAATTTCTTCAAGTGTTTCTCCTGCACTCTTTCCAAGAATCTTTGTTGTTTCATGTCTTGGGTTTAAGTCTTTTATCCAGTGAGAGTCAATTTTTGTTAGAGGTGAAAGGTGTGGGTCCAGTTCCAGTCTTCTACATGTTGCCAGCCAATTCACCCAGCACCATTTGTTAAATTGTTAAATTGTCCCCCAATTTAAGTTTTTGATAGGCTTATTGAAGATCAAATGAAGATAAGTGTCTGGATTCATCTCTTGGTTTTCAATTCTGTTCCATACATCTCCCTCTCTATTTTTGTGTCAATACCATGCTGTTTTGATCACTGTAGATTTATAGTATAGTCTGAAGTCTGGTAGTGTGATTCCACCTGATTGTTTTTATTTCTGAGTAATGTCTTGGCTAGTCGAGGTTTTTTCTGTTTCCATATAAAATTAAGTACTAGGTTTTTGGTTTTTTTTTAATTAAATCATAGCTGTTTACATTAATGCCGTCATGGGGTGCAATGTGCTGGTTTTATATACAATTTTAAATATTTCCATCAAAGAGGTTAACATAACCTTCACAGCATTTTCTTAGTTATTGTGTTAAGACATTTATATTCTACACCTAGTAAATTTCACACGAACCCTTGTAAGATGCACCATATGTGTGGTCCCACCAATTACCCTCCCTCCACCCATCCTTCCCCTTCCCCTCTCCTCCCTCTTCACTTTACCCTTCTTCTTGGGCTATAATTGGGTTGTAGCATTCATATGGAAATGTGGATGTTCATAAATTGGTTTCATAGTAGAGATGAGTACATTGGATACTTTTTCTTCCATTCTTGAGATACTAAGAAGAATATGTTCCAGCTTCATCCATGTAAACATGTAAGAGGTGAAGTTCCATCTTTCTTTAAGGCTGCATAATATTCCATGGTGTACATATACCACAATTTATTGATCCATTCATGGGTCAATGGGCACTTGGGCTTTCTCTATGACTTAGCAATTATGAATTGGACTGCAATAAACATTCTGGTATAAATATCTTTGTTATAATGTGATTTTTGGTCTTCTGGATATATACCTAGTAGAGGAATTGTAGGAGCAATGGCAGGTCTATTTTTATATCTCTAAGTATTCTCCAAACATCTTTCCAAAAGGAACGTATTAGTTTGCATTCCCACCCGTAGTGTAGAAGTGTTCCCTTTTCTCCATATCCACGCCAACATCTCTGGTTTTGGGATTTTGTGATGTGGGCTAATCTTACTGGAGTGAGATGATATCTCAAAGTAGTTTTGATTTACATTTCTCTGATAACTAAGGATGATGAGCATTTTTTCAGATGTCTGTAGGCTGTGCACCTGTCTTCTTCAGAGAAGTTTCTCTGCAAGTCCCTTGCCCATCCTGAGATGGGATCACTTGTTCTTTTCTTGCTAATACGTTTGAGTTCTTTGTGGATTCTGGTTATTAAACCTTTGTCAGAGATACAACCTGCAAATATCTTCTCCCATTCTGAGGGCTGTCTGCTTGCTTTACTTACTGTGTTCTTGGCTGTGCAGAAGCTTTTTAGTTTGATCAGGTCCCAGTAGTGTATTTTTGATGCTGCTTCAATTGCCCAGGGGGTCCTCCTCATAAAATATTTGCCTAGGCTGATTCCATCAAGAGTTTTCCCTGCACTTTCTTCTAATATTTTTATAGTTTCACGTCTTAAGTTTAAATCTGTAATCCAGTGAGAATCTATATTAGTTAATGGTGAAAGGTGTGGGTCCAGTTTCAGTCCTCTATGAGGTACCAGCCAGTTCACCCTGCACCATTTGTTAAATAGGAATCTTTTCCCCACTGAATGTTTTTGAAGTACTAGATTTTTTTTTGATCTTTAAAGTATGACAGAGGTTTAACTGGGTCCTCCTCATAAAATATTTGCCCAGGCTGATTCCGTCAAGAGTTTTCCCTGCACTTTCTTCTAATATTTTTATAGTTTCACGTCTTAAGTTTAAATCTTTAATCCAGTGAGAATCTATATTAGTTAATGGTGAAAGGTGAGGGTCCAGTTTCAGTCTTCTACGAGGTACCAGCCAGTTCACCCAGCACCATTTGTTAAATAGGGAATCTTTTCCCCACTGAATGTTTTTGAAGTACTAGTTTTTTTTTTTTTTTTGATCTTTAAAATATGACAGAGGTTTAAATGGAGATGAAAATGGAAATACCAAGCCAGTCAGGGAGGGCAGTCATTTTGATTTCCTCTATGCTGTAAGCTCTACCGGCTGAAATAAAGAGCCCTTCCTCTTATAAACATGGTGTTTGGGTGTTCTTTCTGTCCACTGGGCCTCATCTCCCTGCAACACTTGTAGGGTAGGACTGAGGACAGGAAGTCTGAAACCATGGTTTTTAACCTCTGCCCTTCAGTGAACCCTTTTGTTCCTGTTTACACAGCCACAGAGGGGAGAACCATGCAGAAAGTTCTCTGTTGAGAAGGACATGCTTAACAACACTGATTTATCATTATGCTGTGTATGTGTGTGTTGCAATATTCCACTGCATCCCATAAGCATGTACATTTATCACATGTCAGTTATGAACAAAAGCAAAATAAAATCAATAAATAAAACTCCTGATCCTGTGAGCTGGCCATATCCAGGGCAGATTTGCCCCTCAGTTGGTGATACAGGCTAACTGGAGGAACTGGACGTGACCTTGCAGGCCCAGTCTGCTGACCTGTGGAAAAGCTGGGTTGGACTTAAGAATCAGGCATGTGCCATTCCAGATTCCCCTGCTGTGTGACCACAGCACTGAGCTGACCCCCAGTGGGCACAAAGTCCACTGACTCTTCCAGAGCTGCTCTGGATCAGTCAAGCTAACCTTTGCCACCCTGGTTAGCACCTGCATGTGTGGTTTGCCACCTGTGCCTTGCACATGTCATTTTTACTTGCTTTTTCCACAGTAGCTTCCCAAAGATGTGACTGACTTCTTTTGATAGTCCCTCATGGGGTCTGAACTTTCCTGTTGGTTGGATGGGAATAATTTAACACCTTCTTATGGATTCTGAATAAGGGCTGAATAAGAGATAATTTCCCCCATGTGTTGTATTTTTAAATACTGAAACGTAACTGTACATTTCTGTAGGATTCATGGAAAAAATAACCTCCCTATTTCCTCCAATAGCCCCTACCTTTCATCCCTCCCCTCTCTTCCCTCAAAATTTATGGACCCAGATAATCAGAAAAGAAAATATCTTCCAGCTTCCAGACAAAGATCAACTATGCAATCATAGTTCTCCAAGTAGCTGGCTGTCCCCCTTCCACTCTTAGCACTTCCAAGATGGAAGGTAGACTCCAGGCCCTGTTGTACTGTTATGGGAACTAAGCTTGGTTCTGCTCACTCAGTGCAGCAAAGCCAAACACTGACCCGGAGATTTGCAGTGAGAGAAAAAAGATGTTTATTACATGGCACCCAGCAAGAAGAATGAACAGCTAGTGTTTTAAGATTCAAACTCTCAGATGGCTTATAAGCAAGGGTTTTTAGTGGCAGGGTTACCTTCCAGGAAAGTGGAAGTTTCAGGCAGAACTGGGAATCAATACATAGAGGTTATACATGGGTTTGACTCCAAAAGATGAACGTCTTGAGGGGGGTAGCTACTGGGGCACAGGTGAATGCAGAGATCTTTGATCAGTGATTAGTTAAGGAAGGAAGGCCTTGTCTAAAACTTGGGGTTGGTGGAAAGGAATGAATGCTAAGGTTTGGCCTGTGGATACAGCTCTTTCCAGAAGAAATTTAGAACAAAGAATGGTAGTCAGAGGTCAGGTCTCATTTTCCCCTTATCTGATATCTAGGTGATAGCAGTCAACATATTTCACCTGGTGGAAGTTTCCAAAAAGTAACACAGCAGCGTATGTTAAGATGTCATCTTTTGATTTCTATAGGAAATGAAAACACCTTGTGACTCATTTCCTTGAAAGAGTACTGTTATTATCTTCTTGATCATCAGGTTGCTCATTTGCTTTAGAAGGCCCCTAGGTGCCTAGAATTTCCCCTGAAGTGATGCAAGATTTTTCCCTTGTTTCCATGCTTGGAGGGCCCAGCGGGGCCCTAAGAGGGGTCCATCCCTATACCACCTCAATCATCCTACTTGTGGATATTCAAAGCTTCCCTGGTGTCCCATTGATTGAAATCCCTTCAACTCTTTAGAATTTGAGACAAAACACCTAAATCCATTCCCTTGGTGGAGGACGTTTCTTTTAAAATTCCTCTTTTCCCCTTTTTATAACCATAAAATTGTAGTTCTAAATGTGAATCACAGTCCTCTAACACATTTTCACCATCTTACTTTTCAAGTTTGCAATTTCTACTAGGATTCAAAATTTACTTTATCATCTGATACCTATTGTATCTTGATGCCATGAGTAAAACTTACCACTTAATAAAGGTCCAATCAGCCTTCTATTCCTAGAATGTTTGCTACTATTTCTCTAGTAAGTGTGGGAAGAAAGTTGGGTTAGATTCTCTGACCATCTTTTGTGTAAGTAAAGAAGAGGAAGGTTTCTGTCTGCTTGGAGGGACACTTCCATCTGGCTCATCTTCCCCTTCTCCTGTGGGATCCTCCCCTTTGCAGTCTGCAGGCTCTGCCTTTCTCTCCCAAGGTCCTCCAGTACCCTTTGCAGGTCATTAAGGGTCATCTGCCAACCCACTGTGTCTGTTTGTGGAAGAGGGATTGTACCACTAGATTGGGAATCCTGTGGGTATGGACGTGTTGACCTAAAATAATCCAAAGGATCAGGATCCAGTTTGAAAGTTTATACAAATGCAAAGCTGAGAATGGCCATCTGGGTCACATAGACTCCAAAGGAATGGGTTAGTGCACTGAAGCTGAGAAGTCATAGTCTTACTTGTGCAGGCAGTCCCAGGGATATGAAAGAGATAGGTCCTATAGATTTGTTCTTAAGATGAATCCGTACGTAAGTTGGAACACGGACATTTACCTATTACCTGTAATGTCTCTGTTTGTAAGTTCGAATCGTATATCAGTTGGATGTTTGTAACTCAGGGACGTATTGTAATAGCCTCTAGTAAGTGCAAGTTGTATGTAAGTCAAATGTTTGTAACTCAGGCACTGACAGCTTGCATAGGCAGAAAACAAAGAAATTAAACAGGATTATATTTTTTTCATATAATACTGGTTTATGAGTTACAGCAATTTAACTAGTTACAGCTTATTTTATTTTCCTTTTCCAATTTTAAATGGTATGTTTAACATTCCGTCTTTCAGGTTTGCTATACCAGACATCAGGCTTGTTCCCTGGTTCTCCATTCCCAGCACCAAAGGGTGGGTTACTGGTACTGAGTCACTGGAACAAGTAAGAAGCCAAACAGATGTGAGCAAGCCGAGCACCAAGCAGAGAGAGAATGGGTCCGTGTCCATGAGTGGAGAAAAAGCCTGAGTTTAAAGAAGTAGAGAAGGTATAGAGCCAGATCCAAGTCAGCAGAGGACTGCTCCAATGAGGAACAGCAGCCCCCAGGGGTAGAGTCTGTCCCTGTATGCTAAACCCTAAAAATATGCTAAGTGAGGCATGGCATATTCATGAAGTTTCTGGAAAAGGAGTGGAGAGTTCCTGGAACTCAGAACCCTCCCCTCTCCTGGACTTATAGGGTCACTTCCGAGTCTCCTTGGCATTTATAAACTGTCACAGTGTTGGCGGGTGTGATCTTTACCATGATAATGAGGGTAGGTCACTGGAGGACACTGTCACCTGGCTGATATGCCTGCTCCAAGGACCCCCTGTGTGGCCCTGATCATATCTCATCTCCACTTTGTGTTTCCTCTGCCTCTTTCTGGTTGGCTAGTCCTCGGAGACCCCCTGGACAAGGCATCTGCTCCTACTCCCCCTTACCCTACCTAACAGTCTTAGACAATGTGATAGTATCTGTGTAAGAGAAGAGAGAGGGAAGTTAATCCATATGGAGACCCACAGTGAAGAGAGAGGGGTCTTCTCTGGAGCCTTTTACAACATCTCACAAAACAATGTAAGTAAAGAACAGGCTAATCCTTAACAGAGGGAGTGAGGCTGCAGCTGCCAGGGTGCAACTGCCTGTCACGTGACTTGGGTCCCAGGATTATTACAATTCCTACAAGACTTGAAATAATTTCACTTCTAATAGCTTTGATTCTGAATTACTTATTTTCACAGGCTTGAATGCTGTCTCTGCCCCCTACCAGGATGTGACTTTCAAGGAATATCTGCCTGCTCTCTCTCAACCCTGGTTTTCTCTTGGGCATAATAGGGTCATTAATAGCACCAATCTTAGGATTCTGGTGAGGATGGCACAAGCCCTGGCATAGAGTAAGCGCCCAATAAGTGACAGCCATTGTTATAACTCATATGTGAACCTCAATCCCCTTCTCCACCACCTTGTAATGCTTAAAGAAATAGTGCTTTGTGAAGTGCCTCATCCTGGTTAAAATAAAGGCTTGTAGGTGTGCTGGCGTGATAAATCCATGTCCCTTGGGTTGGCTCCAGGACTCTGGGGTGTCCTGAAAGGTCCAGCTGACAAGGCTGTGGTTACCTGAAGACATGAGCAGAGTGTTTCCTGGACTCTCACTGGGTGTGCTTGGGCCCCCTCTACCTAGCCATCTGCAGCACCTGTTGATAATAGCCCCTGCTGACAACCTTGCTGGGTGCCTTTGGGTTCTTCAAGGTCCTGTCTCTTTCTAAATGCTCCACACCTTGTTCCTGCTTCTGTAGGGCCACTGCCTCTGGGTATCTTGTCCCATTCCTCAACATGTGGTTTCTTCAGAGCACTTCACCAGTGTCCCAGGAAGGGATACCAAATGCCACTACAGACGGGGATCCCAGTTAGGTATACTGTTGACATGGTGTTTTTGTTTTGGATGGGGCAGGCATGGGGAGAAGGAAAATGGAAAGACCATAGTAGACAAAGGAGATGGGAGCAGTGAGAACAAACCCTCCTCATGACTCTCCCCAGCTGCACCTGAGACTCTTCAAACACATGGGCCAGGCACAGGCAGCCCATACAGAGGTGGCAGCTGGATGAGGTGCCCTTCTCTCCCCTCCTCACTGTGGGAAAAACACATGCTTTCTCTATATCCTCACTCAGAACACTTCTGACACCAGCTGTGCAGGGTTTTCCAAACTCTCACTTTTGGGCCAGTAACCCTCCACCTCACATCTCAATTTATTAACTACACAGTCACTCGAAAACAACTCTTCATATCCTCGCCTTACTGGATACCAACTAGCTCAGACTGAAAAAGCCAGAATTCCTACACCATCCCTACTCCATTCTCCTTACAGGCAGCCCACGCCATCCCTCTCACAAAGAAAGTAGCCAAAGAGAGACCATGCCCATCATCCCGCCTCCTTATAAGAGACTAAAAAGACTGGAATGATAGAGTCAAGTGTAGGAACCTTGCCCAAATAGGGTGGACCCATCTGAAAGAATCAACTCCCTAACCTTTCCCACAGGATGTCCCACCTAAGAAAGGTGAATGGGTCAACCCCTGATCCTTTCCCACCTAATATCCCACCTAGGAAAGGTAAACAAGTCAACTCCCACCCTTCCAACAGATGTCCAACCCAGGAAAAGAAATGTCCCAGCCCTCACTTTTGTGACCTTTAAAACTCCCATCTGTCATTATCCATGTGTGCATTTCTTCTTGGTTGGAGCTCTCACCCCACCTGCACCCAGGTGGAATAAAAGCCACTTTAATTGCACAAACTGGGACTCCATTTTCCTTTTGTCTCGTGCCTCAGAATAGTCTTTTATCTTCGGCTTCGTAACCTTTCATTTGGTGCTGAACCTGGGATGGGGAGAAGCCCCTTTGTGGGGCTGAAGTATACCCCATCAGACCCAGCTAAAAGAACGCTTCCTCTGGAGAGATGAAAGAAAATGGGAAACCTCTCTGCTCCTGCCTGAACTTCATCCATTTATCGGTGAGGTGAGCTTTTTCATCTAAAACTCCTTTTCTAAACTTTTTAACTTTCTCTTCCCATCCTCTACTCTTAACTTCCTCTTTCCCTCTCCCTCCATCTCTAGGTCTCCTACTTCCTTCCCCTCCACTTTTTTTGTAGCTGGTTTCACACATGGAGGCCTTGCATCCCTGATCACAGCCCCGGCACCCCAGCGAACCAGACTCATCTGCCCGGTGCCTTGGTGTTTGGGGACATCGTCTTGTAGGCCTGGTCTCCAGCTAGTTCCCCAGCCTTGCCTCTCTGGGGCCATCTGCCTGGTTAAGGTCACTTGCAGAGGCCAGGTCTTCTTTTGACCAAAGTCATACATGGAAGAGGCCGGGTAATCTCTTGATGCCAGCCTTGATGAGACATGCTCATCTGTCCATTGCCCTACCATGGAGCTGGACCATTCTTGGTAGTTCTGCAAGCCAGGCTCACCCATCCAGTGCCCTCCTGAAGGTCTGGATCACCATTTTTTCTAGCTGGTCTCACACATGGAGGCCCACCTCCCTGATTCCAGCTCTGGACTTTCTCCTTTCTCTTCCATTTAATTCATTTATTCTCCCTTTAATCTCATTTATTTTCCCACCTCCAGTTTTCAATATGGGCACCGCTCAGTCACAGATTTCCCCTTGTTCACCTCTAAGCTGCTTTTTACCTCCAGAGTCAGGCATTCCCCCCTTTTCACCTCTCAACTGGTTTTTGACTGATCTCAAGCCTCTACAGCTCTATCCTGACCTCAAAATGTCTTATTTTTTTCTGTAATACTGCTTGACCTATGTACAATCTTGACAGTGGCTTGCAGTGGCCTCAATATGGTACTTTTAGTCTCTCAATTCTCACTAATCTCAATAATTACTGTCAAAAATTAGGCAAATGGTCAGAGATCCCTTATATCCAGGCATTTCTCATCTCTGAAACGTTCCTTCCCTGTGTTCGTCCCGCGACCCCTCTCAGATTCTCCTGGCCTGGGTAACACCGGCTTCTCCTGACACCCTGAGGGGAAGAAGAAGTTAAGAGTAGAGGATAAGGTCTGCTTAGCTGAGTTCTATGGAATATACTTCAGTCCCCGAAATGGGCTTCTCCCCATCCTGGGTTCAGCACCAAATGAAAGGTCACAGAGCCAAAGATAAAAGTCCAAGGTGTGAAACGAAAGGAAAATGGAGTCCCAGTATGTGCAATTAAAGTGGCTTTCATTTCACCTGGGTGCAGGTGGGGTGAGATTTCCAACCTGGAAGAAATGCACACGTGGGTAATGGCAGACTGGGGATTTAAAGGGCTAGGGAGATAAGGATTGGTCTATCCACCACTTTCTGTGAGGGACATACACTCAATTGTTCCTAGACAGGTTAGTTTTACCTGGGAAGGTAGGTGGGAAAGGGTTAGGGCAGGTGGGATTGGGAAGTACTATTTCCTGGGAGGGACATAAGTCTGACCCTTCCTGGGGGGACAGATCTATCTGAGCGGGTACACTTCTTGGAAGCTGCGTGGGTCTCAAGCTCTCTCTGATGTTGTCTTGCTTCCGCCACTCCAAGTGCAGGGCAAGACTTTTTTGGAATTTCCTTATCTGACCAAGAAAGCTTCTTTCCAAAAGAAATACAATTGTTTTAACCCCTCTCCCCAGGATTCTCATCAAGTAATCAGAACTGATCAACCACAGAGAAGAGACGAGGCACCACCTGCCCAGACACTTCATCTACTCTACTGAGGCAGCTTCACAAGATTAACTTTATCTGCATAATAAGACAATGTGGACAGTAGATTGAGTGAGATAATGGGAGTAAAAATGTATTGTAATCTGTAAACCAGTGTGTATATCAAGCATCATTGTAGTGTGAAAGTTGACAGAATCAAAATGTAGTCATTCATGCCAAGAAATCCCTGCAAACTCTGACAAATCGAGCCAGGAAAGGCTGCGAAGAGAAGGTTCTCATGCTTATGAGTCTGATAATGAAAAGTATCACAAAAGATTCAGCAAAAACCACAACTTTGTCCGAAGGCCATCACAATCTTACACACACACACACACACACACACTTCTGCAAAGGCCTTACCCAGTAACTGCCTGTCTGATCTCAGACTGGCATCACCTTTGTTACTGATCTTTGTAGCTGAAGAGTCAAATGGAAGGACCAGCCTAAACAGAATGGACCCGCCCAATAAGAACCAACCCTCACCGTTCTGACTGATGTCCTACCCTGGAAAGTAAATGTATCAACTCCCACCTTCTGACCTTTAAAACCCCCATCCACCATTATCCACACGCTGATTTCCTTCTTGAACTCAGCTGGCCCTCACCAGAGTGGAAATAAAAGCCAATGTTGCCCACACAGAACCTGGATTCCATTTTCCTTTCATTTCACATCATGGAATGACTTTTATTTTGGTCTTTGACCTTGCAGTAGCCAACCATAATTATTTCAAAACAATCGTATAATCCTCCTCCTTTTTCCTTTACACAGCATTGTCTCCTTATAACTTCCTGAATGCACATGCAGTTCATAATGGCGGGCGTATTCCCATTGCAGTGCTCTCTCCTGAGTGAACATTTTTTTTTTTTAGAAAGCCTCTCTCTGTTGGTTATTTGACAGTAGCAAAAGATATCCTTTATCTTTTGTTTATCTCTCCTCTCTGGGCTTAAGAAAATGAATTTCTATTCAATAATTCTGTAAATGATCTAAAAAGCTTTCTAGATGCAACTGACCTCATTGAGTACACAGAAGTAAAAGCCTAGTGCAGAGCACTTGTGGTGTGCAGTAGGCACTCAATACATGTTTGTAAGCATGTAAGTGAAGAACAGAATGGTGCTTTATGGGAGGCACAGATGTGGACTTGAAATTTTTTTTTTTTTTTTTTTTGAGACAGAGCCTCAAGCTGTCACCCTGGATAGAGTGCTGTGGCATTACAGCTCACAGCAACCTCCAATTCCTGGGCTGAAGTGAATCTCCTGCCTCTGCCTCCCAAGTAGCTGGGACTACAGGTGCCCACCACAACGCCTGGCCATTTTTTGGTTGCAGCCGACATTGTTGTTTGGCGGGCCCAGGCTGGATTCGAACCTTCCAGCTCAGGTGTACATGGCTGGCGCCTTAGCCCGTTTAGCCACAGGCGCCGAGCCAGGACTTGAAAATTTTAAAATCCCAGTCTACACCAGTAAAGTATCTCCAAGACATACACTCTCCACTCAACAGCACTGGTGTCAGAATGGTGCTTAAATTAGAGCTGTGGACACTGGCCCCTGCGATTGGGCAAAGGCACTTTAACTACAAGCAAGTTACTCTATACAACAAATGGATTGAAATTCCAATAGAAATATTAAAATACAACAAAAAGAGAAACTTTTTGGTTTGTGTGTGTGTGTTTAACAAGTACTCATATTTGGTGCTTGCCGTATTTATTAGTCCTAATGCATGGTCCCTCCTTTCCCCCATGCTTATGAGTAAAAACTAAACTTCTCAGGTAAAAGATTTCAGTTTAGGTCACCAAAATCTCATTAAGATAGTTGGTTTTAGAAACAACCAACTTTCACAGGAAACTTTAAGAACCTGAATTACAGTAGTTTTACCACCAGCTAACGTTTACCAAGCTCTTCAATGCATGTTAGATTAACTGCCTCACATGCCTTGCTTCATTAATCCTCCCAAAGCCTCCAAAGATGAGAGTATTGTTTTGTACTTTTATCACTATTTTTCACCATTTATAACTATTTTAAAGTCGAGAAGAGTGAGGTGTGAAGAACTTAAGTGTCTTGCCTAAGGTCCTACAGCTAGTGAGTGACCGATCCCAGAACGGACTTGGACCTGTCTCTAGTGCCCAAGCCATTGACCTTGTACACGGCACTTATTGCATTGTCCCTGGGACAATATCAGGGAATTTTAGAAAAGTAGAGTAAATTGATTGTCAGAGGTGAAGGGAGAACCAGAATAGTGTCATCCAAGTAACTGCAAAGATCTCTGGAACAGGGTTTCTATTTTGGGCTGGGTTATTCCTTGTTAATGAAAGGCTTGTCTTGTGTACTCTCCATGGAAAAGAACCCGAATTTCATAAAATAATTGAAAGTGCTTTATTCTAAGTCAAGTATGTGCAACCATGGCCTGAAGAGCCACACCCAAGAAGGCTTGAGCAAGTGGTCTCTGCTGGTTGGGTCACAGTTTGGTTTTATACATTTCAGAGAGACAGGAATTACATGTAAAGTCATAAATCAATACATGGAAGGTGTACATTGGTTTGGGCTGAAAAGGCAAGATATATCAAAGGGCGGATTACAACAGGTTATAGGTGGGTTTGAAGGTTCTTTAATTGGCAATTGGCTGAAAAAATCAAGGTTTGTCTAAAGGTTTGGAATTTTTTATTTTTTTTATTTTTTTTATTTTTAATTATTTTTTATTGAGTCATAACTGTGTACAATAATTCAGGCTTGGAGTACAGTGTGCGGGCTTCCCATACAATCGGAGATATTTTTATCAACCTGATTAATATAACATTCATGATATTTTCTCATTTACTATG
>CAUYRH010031532.1:0-15450 GCA_963574655.1 Perodicticus potto
AATTCTACAACAAAATAATAAATAACCCATTTCAAAAATGGATTAAAGTATTCTGGTGCTGTGTACATTGAAAGCTTTGACTTCAGCATCACACAATTCATCCATGTAACAAAAAACATTTGTACATCCTAAATCTATTGAAATTTTTAAAATGGGCCAGGACTTGAATGGACATTTCTTAAAAGATACACTAATGGCCACAACACCATTAATCATTAGGGTAACGCAAATGAAAACCACAGTAAGATACCACTTCATGCCCAGTAGGATGGCTATAATCAAAAATTCAGATAATAAGAAGCATTGACAAAGATACAGAGAAATTGGAACCCTCATACATTGATGCAGTCTTTGTGGAAAACAAATTAATAAAAGGTTAATAACTTCTTATTGAAGTTATTATAGGTCTTACTTTTCTGTTTCTATTTAATGATGCAGTCTTTGTGGAAAACAATTTAATAAGAGTTTAAACATAGAGTTACCATATGACCCAGTGATTCCACCCCTAGGTATACACCAAGAGAAGTAAAAGCATATGTTCACCCAAAAATGTGAACACCAATGTTCGTTCATGGGCACATTATTTAGAATAGCCAAAGGATAAAAACAAGCCAAATATCATTCACTATGTGAGTGGATAAACAAAACAATGGTATATCCATGCAATGGAATATTACTTAGCCATAAAAAGGAATAAAGTACTGATACATGCCACAACATGAATGAACCTTTAAAATATCAGGTTATGTGAAAGCCAAACACAAAAGACCACATGTTATATGATTCCATCTGTAGAAAATATTCAAATGTCCAAACTAAGCAAATCTATAGAGACAGAAAATAGATTAGTGGTTACCAAGGACTGGTGAGAGGACAGAGAATTGGACCAGTCATGAGAGCTGGGTTTCTTTTAGGGGTAATAAAATGTTATAAAATTGATTATAAGAAAGAAGGGGTTGCAATCTTATTTTCAAATACAATTGGATTTAAACCAACAAAAATAAAGAAAGGTTAAGATGGACACAGTATGCAGGTAAAGAGAACATTACAACAAGAAGATATTTCAATCTTAAACATCTATGCTCCCAACTTAATTGCTCCCAGATACATAACCAATCTGAACAATATGATATCCTATAACACCATAATAACTGGCGATTTCAACACCCCTCTGACAGAACTGGACAGAACCTCCAAACAGAAAGTAACCAAAGAAACAAGGGACTTAATTGTGACCCCAGAACAATTGGGCTTAATAGACATACACAGAACATATCACACCAAAACTATTACATATATGTTCTTCTTGCCATGGATCATACTCCCAAATTGATCATATCCTAGGACACAAATCAAACCACAACAAAATTAAAAGAACTGAAATTGTACTTTGTATCTTTTCACACCATAAGGGAATACAGGTGGAACTCAACTCCAACAAAAACCTTCATCTCCACTCAAAGTCATGGAAACTAAACAACCTTATGCTGAATGACAGCTGGGTCAAGGAAGAGTTAAAGAAGGAAATCATTAGAGTCCTTGAACAAAATGCCAATGAAGCCACAAGCTATCAAAACCTGTGGGATAATGCAAAGGAAGTCCTAAGAGGGAAATTTATTACTTTACATGCCAGCATCCAAAAAACAGAAAGAGCACACATCAACGAACTAATGAACCATCTCATGGAGCCAGAAAAAGAAGAGCAGGGCAGCACCTGTGGCTCAAAGGAGTAGGGCGCCAGCCCCATTACCAGAGGTTACAGATTCAAACTCGGCCCCGGCCAAAAACTGCAAAAAACCCCCAAAAAACAGAAAAAGAAGAGCAATCCAATCCCAAACCTAGCAGAAGAAAAGAAATAACTAAAAGTAGATCAGAATTAAATGAAATTGAGAACATAAGAACCACTGGGAACAATAGTGACACAAAAAATTACTTCTTTGAAAAGATTAATAAAATCTATACACCCTTGGTCAGATTAACTAGAAACAGAAAAATAAGACCTCTAATAACTTCAATAAGAAGCAAAAAATGAGAAATAACAACAGATACCACAGAGATACAAAATATCATCATTGATTACCACAAAAAAACTCTACACACAGAAATTTGAAAACCTGGAAGAACTGGACCAATATAAATACCACCTCACTAAACTCAACCAGAAAGAACTAGAAATTTTCATTTTTGTTTTGTTTTGTTTTTGTTTTTGAGACAGAGTCTCACTTTGTCACTCTCAGTAGAGTGCTGTTGCATCACAGCTCACAGCAACCTCAAACTCTTGGGCTTAAACAATTCTCTTAACTCAGCCTCCCAAGTAGCTAGGACTACAGGCGCCCACCACAATACCCAGCTATTTTTAGAGACAGGATCTCGCTGTGGTTCAGGCTGGTCTCAAACTCATGAGCTCAGGCAATCCACCCACCTAAGCCTGTCAGAGTTCTAGGATTACAGGCACGAGCCACCTCGCCTGGCCAGGAACTAGAAATTTTGAATAGACTAATATCAAGCACCAAAATTGGAACAATAATAATATGTCTTCCCAAAAAGAAAAGTCCTAGATGAGACTGTTTTACAACAGAATTCTACCCATACCTTCAAAGAGGAACTTGTATCTATATAGCAGAACCTATTTCAAAACATTGAGAAGGAAGGAACCTTCTCCAACATGTTCTATGAAGCAAACCTCACCCTGATACCCAAACTGGAAAGGATCCAACTAAAAAGGAAAACTACAGACCAGTATCACTAATGAATATTGACACAAAAATATTCAACAAAATCCTAGCAAACGATACAGCTACACATTAAAAAAATTATACATCATGATCGGGTGGGCTTTATCCTAGTGATGCAAGGTTGGTTCAACATATGTAAATCCATAAATGTAGTACACCATATAAATAGAAGAAAAACAATGATCCTCTCAAAAGATGCAGAAAAAAGCATCTGACAAAATTCAGAATCCCTTTCTGACAAGAACACTTAAGAATATAGGCATAGATGGGACATTTCTTACACTGATAGAGGCCATATACAAGAAACCCACAGCCAATATCATACTAAATGGAGTAAAACTGAAAGGATTTCCACTTAGAACTGGAACCAGACAATGGTGCCCACTATTGCCACTGCCATTAAACATAGTGCTGGAAGTTCTAGCCAATGCAATCAGGCAAGAGAAAGAGATCAAGGGTATTCAAATGGGGACAGAGGAGGTCAAACTCTGGCTCTTTACTGATGATATGCTCTTATACTTAGAAAACCCCAGGGACACAACCACAGGGCTCCTGGAAGTGACCAAGAAATACAGTAAAGTCTTGGGATACAAAATCAATGTCCACAAGTCAGTAGCCTTCATATGCCCCAACAGTCAAGCTGAGAATCAAATCAAAGACAAAATACCCTTCACAATAGCTTCAAAGAAAATGAAATACCTGGGAATATACTTCACAAAGGATGTGAAGGATCTCTACAGATAGAACTACAAAACCCTGAGGAAATAAATAGCAGAAGACATTAACAAATGGAAGAACATACTAAACTCATGGCTGGGAAGAATCGACATTGTTAAAATGTCCATACTATCCAAAGCAGCCTACAGATTTAATGCAATCCTCAAAGCACCAACATCATACTTTGAAGAACTTGAAAAAATAATACTGCATTTCATATGGAACCAGAAAAAAACCCAAATAGCCAATGCAATTACAAGAAATAAAAACAAATCCGGAGGCATCACATTACCAGACCTCAGGTTATACTACAAGTCCATAGTGATCAAAAGAGCATGGTATTAGCATAAAAATGGAGATATAAACCTATGGAATAGAATAGAAAACCAGGAGATGAAACAAGTGACATTATTGCTATCTGATCTTTGATTAAAAAAAAAAAAAAGCAAAAGTATTAAATGGGGAAAAGAATCCCTGTTTAATAAATTGTGCTGAGAGAAATGGTTAACCACGAGTAGCAGACTGAAACTGGACCCAGGCCAGGGGCGGTGGCTCACTCCTGTAATCCTAGCACTCTGGGCAGCCAAGGCAGGTGGATTGCTTGAGATCATGAGTTAGAGACTAGCCTGAGCAAGAGCAAGACCTCCTGTCTACTACAAAACAAAAAACAAAAAAAACAGAAAAACTAGCAGGGGGTGGTGGCACATGCCTGTAGTCCCAGCTACTCGGAGGTTGAGGCAAGAGGATAACTCAAGCCCAAGGCTTTGAGGTTGCTGTGAGCTATGATGATACCACAGCACTCTACCCAGGCCAACAGAGTGAGACTGTTTCAAAAAATTTAAAAAAAAATAAATGTAAGACATGAAAGAATAAAAATTCTAGAAAAAAGTGTGGGGAAAACTCTTGACAAAACAGGCCTGGTAAAAGTTTTTTATTTTATTTTATTTTTCCTTTTTTTTATGAGACAGAGTCTTACTATGTCGCCCTCGGTAGAGTACCGTGGCGTCACAGCTCACAACAAC
Organism: Perodicticus potto; assembly: GCA_963574655.1. Lineage (NCBI taxonomy): Eukaryota > Metazoa > Chordata > Mammalia > Primates > Lorisidae > Perodicticus > Perodicticus potto. The sequence continues at coordinate 4,475 of CAUYRH010031532.1, forward strand.
CTCAAATTCTTGGGTTTAAGCAATTCTCTTGTCTCAGCCTCCCAAGTAGCTGGGACTACAGGCTCCTGCCACAACGCCCAGCTATTTCTTCTCTGTTGCAGTTGTCATTGTTGCTTAGCTGGCCTGGGCTAGATTTGAATCCGCCAGCCTTGGTGTATGTGGCTGACGCCATAACCACTGTGCTACAGGTGCCAAGTCAGGCCTGGTAAAAGATGTTATGAAGACCCCTTTAGCAATTGCAGCAACACCAAAAATAAATAAATGGCACACAATCAAGCTAAAAAGCTTCTGTGCAGCTAAGGGGGTCTTAGCAACTAAAGCAAACAGACAGCCTTCAGAGTGAGAGAAGATATTTGCATGCTATGAATCTGACAAAGGGCAGATGACTAGAATCCACAGAGAACTGAAACTAATCAGCAAGGAAAGAGCTAACAATCCCATCTACCACTGCACAAGTGTCATGAACAGAACCTCCTCTGAGGAAGACAGAATGGCTAACAAACATATGAAAAAATGCTCATCATCCCTAATCATCAGAGAAATGCAAATCAAAACCACCCTGAGTTATCACCTAACCCCAGTGAAAATAGCCCACATCACAAAATCCCAAAGCTACAGATGCTGGCATGGATGTGGAAAGAAGGGAACACTTTTATGCTACTGGTGAGATTGCAAACTAATATAGCCTCTTTGGAAAGAAGTATGGAGAACCCTCAAAGAACTAAAAGTAGCCCTTCCGTTTGATCCTTCAATCCTATTACTAGGCATCCACCCAAAAGAAAAAAAAGTCATATACTACTATAAGGACATTTGCATTGCAATGTTTATGGGCGGCGCCTGTGGCTCAGTGAGTAGGGCGCCGGTCCCATATACCGAAGGTGGTGGGTTCAAACCTGGCCTCAGCCAAACTGCAAACATAACAAAACAAAAAGCATTGCAATGTTTATCACAACTCAATTCATAATCACCAAGACATGGAATCAACCCAAGTGCCCATCAACCCATGAATGGATTAAAACAGTGCAATATATGTATACCACGGAATGCTATTCAGCCATAAAAAAGTTGGAGACTTTACATCTTTTGTATTTGCCTAGATGGAGTTGAAGGACATTCTTCTTAATAAAGTATCACTAGAATGTAAAAGCAAGTATCCAATGTACTCAATACTAACATGAAACCAACAGATAAACAATTGCACGCCCACATGAGAGAAAACACAATTAGATTCAATGGAGGGGAGGAGGGAAAGGGGAAGGAGAGGAGGGAGGGTGATTGGTAAACTCTCACCTAAATGGCACGGCTCCTGGGTGAGGGCTCAACTAGAACTTGAACTTTACCTAAGAAACACAAACAATGTAACCTGATTATTTGTACCCTTATATTAATCTGAAATAAAAATTAAATCAATAAATAAAATTGATTATATTGATGGCTGCACGACTCCATAAATATACCAAAAGCCACTGAATTATGCATTTTAAATGACCGGATTGTATTATAAGTGAATTATGTCTCAATAAATCTGTTAAAAATAAGGTATTAACATGGATAGTGAGTTCTAAAGGTCAAGAATAACTCAATGGTGCTAAGATTTGGGGACTGAATGTTCCAGCCAAAAAGGATCCTAAGGCAGGAATGAATTTGGTGAGGAACAGAAATGAGGCCAGAGAAACTGGAGTGGGGCAGGGTGGAAGTGGTGGGAACTGAGGTCAGATAGGTTGACAGAACAGATAGAATATGGAATCTATTCAGAATGATGAGGAGATGGAAGAAGGAGAGTCAGAACTATTTAGTGAGCTGCACTCGTACAACCATTCACATACGTGCTACACACACTACAATCTTGAACATTGTTTCCGGGCAATCAAGCTCCTCCCTCAAGTCAATTCCGAAGAGCAGGATTAAGATCCCACCCTTCTCCAGGGTCAATTCTCCAGCATCAAATGTGCCTTTGGGTAGGGATTCTTGATCTCAGTTACTTTAAGTTCTTAACAAAGAATTACAGGAAGAGAGTTCAGGAGGCCCATGAACTTGGATGTGTCAAGAATTAGCCTTTTATTTTTTGTCTAACCTCTAACTGAAACAATGCATGTAGGCAGCCAACAACAGAACTGTTAGCAGTATCTGTTCCTTTATCAGTAATAGAAATCACAAATATTTGCATATCATATGATAGCTGGTACAGGTATCTTGAGATTTCACTCATTCAATATTTCATTAATTCATAGACCCACTGCTAGATCTTATAATTTGAATTGTGCTAAGAAAAAGCACATATGTTACAATTTAAAAAAAATTTTTAATACCTATCTTTCAGTGCGGTTTTTTCTTTTGTAAGCCTACGTATTTTATCTCATGCTTAAAAAACAATTCTGAAAAAGATTGAGGCCTGCAACATCTTAGAAGATGACTCACGTCATATTATGTTTCTGCCCGTCTTCCTCTTAACTTGCCCTGTGTTGCCTCCACGAGGTCTTCCAAACCTCACCTTCAAGACTTAATCTATGACAGTATGAGAAGTTAAATGAAGCAGAAAATTTGTAAAAAAAGTTCTGAAGAAAATTTCTGGGGACTAGGGTAGAATTGGGTGCTACTGAATAATATCTCCAGAAAATGACTCACCTTTTATTTCACACATCACTGCATGGCAGAAATATGGCCTGACAAAGCCTCCCACAGTTTGCTGTTGGCTTGCTGGGGCTGATCTTTCATCTCTCTAGGCCTCAGTTACCCTATTTATGGTATGAAGAGTTTGCACTGGATACTTTTCTTATGGCCTGTCCAACTATGACAGCCCAAGTTTATTCATCTGCACTGTTTCCATGAGATTCAAAAAAAGAGGCCCAGTAGCACTAGGTAACTCTTGACCTTGGCATCAAGTTTGAGGAGCCTCCCAAGGATTCTCTACAATATCAGAGACAGAAAATGGTGCTTTCCTCAACTCCAAAAATGCCGTTCAGAGCCTCACTTCCTTGCCTTTGCTCATGCAGTTCCCCCTACCCAGGACATACTCCCTGTGTCTGTCAAGGACTCAATCTGAAGCTAGACTCGCAACAAAGCTGTCACTGGTTACTCTGAACTCCCAGGGCACTAGGCATAAAACACCTTTTATTTCAAGCTGGTCTGCTGTCCCCACCCATGGTACAAACTCCTCTAGGCGAGACCTATGTTTCGTCCTTTTCAGCATATCCAGGGCCCAACTCAGTTCCTTTATCTGTAGTATCAAGACAAAGATAATGGCTTGTGGACAGTCTTATATGATCCTGTGGTTGAGTAGGCACTAAGGAATCAATCCTCTGAAGGTCAAATCCTAGTTGTATGACTTACTAAGCAATTTTTTGTAATAACTACTAACCTAGATGTAGTCATCTATATCTAACTACTAACCTAGTTAGTAGTTAGTGATGTGATGACAATATCTTTATGCCTTGATTTCTTCATCTGCAAAATTGGGAAGATAGTACCTATTTCACATAAAGATTAAGGATCAAATACAAGCAAAGTGCTGAACACGTAGAAGTAGTAATATTTATCATTTTTTTTGTAAAAAATATTTAATATTTTCCAGACTTATAATCTTCATAACATGCCTATGAAGTAGCCACCATTATTATAATAATCCTTAATTTACAGACAGTGAAACTAATGCAGAAAGATGTCAGGCTACTTGTCCAGGGTCACAAAGAAAGCAAGTGGCAGAGTGAGAATTCAAATCCAAGGAGAGTAGCCCCAAGGCCAAAGTACTTAATCACTGTGCTACCCATGCTACCTCTCAACAGCAATCATTATAATCATTATTGTCTTTCTTTGCCAGTGTTATACCAATTATAGGTGCAAAGAAAATGAGGTAGTGGTTGGCTGTCTTCCTCTGGCTAGCTTTCTGCTGCTCCCAGATGCTTCTGATCTTCAAAGCACACAGTTTTATTTCCTCTTCCCTCTAGCTGACTTCCACAGTCTCAGCCATTGAGTCTCAGCTCTCTGATGCTGCTTTTATATGCCCATCTGTGTTGCCAACCTGGTTGTCAGCAACATGGTGAACAAAAGAATGAGACCAAGGAAGATAAGTCCGTATGTTCCTTGTAAACAGACTGCTTAAAGTGAGAAAAAGACTTGTCCACACATTTTTGGACTTTCATGAATTTCTGTCTCTTAAATAAAGTATTTATTACTGTCAAAAGGACATATAATTTAACCTGGGTCACCAAGAGTGAGTCCCCTAAGCCATTAACCTTTCCAGCTCACTCTCCCTTGGAGAATTATAGATTATTTGAGCTGTAATAAGCCTTAAAGATGTCCAACTCTCTCATTTTATAAAAGGGGGAATCGGGACCCAGGAAAGGGAAGGGACTTGCCAGGGATATAGTAGGTCCTCAATAAACATTTGTTGAAAGAATGAAAGACCAATGACCCATAGGCATGGGAACAGGTTAATTTTTTGTCTCCAGAACTTCATGTTGACCCCATACCCTGAGCTCAGCAGCACCATTTGAGGAGGGACTTTTTAAAATTTGTGCAAGAACAGGGTCTTACTATGTTGCCCAGGCAGGTCTCCAGTAATCCTCTCACCTTGCCTGGGATTATAGGTGCGAGCCACTGCTCCCAACCAGCCCCAAGGGCTACATTTTAAAGGTACAAATGTCTGGGCACAAGTACAGAGATTCTCATTTAATTAGCCTCAGGGTAAAACCCAGACATCAGTGTCTGTGAGTGTGTGTGTGTATGTGTACTTTTTTTTAAGTTCTCAAGGTGATTCTAATGAGCAGTCAGGATTGAGAAACAGTGCTCTAACGCAGTGGATCTTAACTTGACTGCACACTAAAATCCCCCCCGAGCAGGTTTAAACTTTGAGTGTGTATGCACGCGCACTAGTGTTTTTTGAAGTGTGCCAAGGGATTCTAAAACACAGCTAATGTTGAAAACCAAAATCAATATCAATTACTTGACAGAGAATAAATGAAAAGAAATAAATCATAGTTTATCTACCTTGAAAACTCCATAAGGAGTTCACTCCTATACCTCCAGCACCTCAAACAGTGCAAATGATTTCTTGGTCTCACAACCTTCTCACTTGTCAGCATTGGCAAGTCAATTTTAATCTATTTTTTTTTTTTTCGTTTCTCAAATAGGGGTAATAACTCATAGGTCTGTCACGGGGATTATATGATATAACATACATAAAAGTGCTTCATAAATTAGAAAGAAATGCAAAAATGCTAGTTAATTTCAGAGAGAAAAATTCAATTTCCTTTTTTTTTTCTCTTGGCACTCCCTCCACAAAAAATGTTAATTCTCCATTTTGCCCCACCAGATATTGTCCTGCTGAATCTCCCAGGTCACACAAGAAAGCTCTCCAACAGATCCTATCCCAATCTAGGCTTTTCCCTGATGGTGATAAAAACACGTTCCCTTCCTGCTCCTCTTTTAATACAGCCTATTCCCCACTGATTGTGATAGAGGACCTGGCCAGGGATTCAAACTCTGGATCCTCAACTTACTCCATAAATCTTTAAGACAGTCTCACTTTGTCACCCTTGGTAGAGTGCCATGGTGTCATAGCTCACAGCAACCTCCAACTCTTGGGCTCAAGTGATCTTCTTGCCTCAGACTCCCGAGTAGCTAAGATTACAGGCACCCGTCACAACACCCAGCTATTTTTAGAGACGGGGGTCTCACTCTTGCTCAGGCTGGTCTCAAACTTCTGAGCTCAGGCAATCCACCTGCCTTGGCCTCCCAGAGTGCTAGGATTACAGGAGTAAGCCACCATGCTTGGTCTTACTCCATGAATCTTAAGCAAATTGTTTACTATTCTCTGAGCCTGTTTCCTCAGTGAGAAGATGGAAATAATGATGTAATTATATACGTATCATGGAATTATTGTGAGGATAAAATGAATTAATTATGTATATGTTGCAGGCACATAGAAAGCTCTTAAAGATAATGATCATGGCCATGGGTTTTGTCCAAAGATTTCTTTCTCTCTTTTTTTTTTTTTTTGCCGTTTTTGGCTGGGGCCAGGTTTGAACCCACCACCTCCGGTATATGGGGCCGGCGCCCTACTCCTTTGAGCCACAGGCGCTGCCCCCAAAGGTTTTTTAATTTTAAGATAAGAGGGTCACCTCAAGTACAAAAGTAAGATGGTTAGGTAACCGAGCTACGACATCTGTCACTTTCTGCTATCTGGAGTTTATTTGGCTGGCCAAATAGAAGTACAAAAACATGCCATTCTCTCTGTCTGTTAGTCATTCAGCAAATACATGTTGAGTATTTACTGTGTACTAGTGCACTGGAGGAACACAGACATGAATAGAACATAGCCTTGAGGAGTCAGGTGGGAGACCTGAGATCTTAAGACAAAAAGCTTCAGCCCAGACACCACTGCCAATTGGGCAGTGGTGTACCCTATTGCAGGTAAAATATCTAGGAGTCAATAAACCACTTCTTCGATGTTGTAAGGGTCACAGTGTTAGTAAGGGCAAAAACTACAAAACAACTAAGGGTAAGCATTAAACAGTAGAGCAGATTTGTTAGATAATATACAGAGGTTTAAAGAAATACAAAACCCCTCTCCTACTAGGCCACTTAATCATGCAACATTCCCTGTGTGCCTGCTTCTAGACTAGATGTTGAAGAAAGAGGGATGAGTTAGCCACTGTCCCTGCCCTCAAGGATAATAATACATAACATTTGGGGGGTGATTTTTTGTTTACAAAGCCTTTTCCTATGCAAGATTTTATTTAGACCTCCTAGCAAAGAGAAAACAGAGACTCAGCATTGAAAATTACCCCCCCTTATCAAATACTGGGTCTACTCTTGGGTCAAAATAAGCAAAATAATCCAAGCTTCTTTCTACTCTCAAAGGCCTATGGCTAGCCCACAACCACCTAATGTAACTCGGATTTCTCTTGGGCTACAGGAAACCCTTCACACTCATCTAAATGTATCAGGATCCAAAGGCCTCAATAATGCCATCATGTTTCCAAATCCCCACAACTTTTAAGACAAACTTTAACTCTCCTGGGGAAAGAGCTTTAACTTGTAGCTTCCAGTTTATCTTAGGCCAAGGAATGACTAGGGTGTTGTTTCAAATTCTAAAGAGGGTCATGTTACTCAAAAGATGGTAAAGGAAAGGAAATAAAAATGAATTAAGAAGGGTCAATACATATTGGCAGCCTCTATCTCAACCATCTCTCTGCAGGCTGGGCCATCTGGAGGAACCAAGTGTTGCAAACGTGAACAAAGCACAGCAGGAACATATTGGAGCAAGTCAGAGAAGGCTTTCAAGAGGAGGGAATGTCTGAGTGGGAGCCTTGAAGGATGAATAGGAGTTTTCAGGAAGCTAAGAGACAAAAAGACTATGGAAGCCTTCCCTGCCTCCATACTATATGCTTTTTGCAAAGGCCCCAGCCTTCTATAGTGAGGTTGTCTCCTTCCATACTGTCTCCCCAACTAAATGCTAAGACTCAAGAGCAAAAGGGAAGTCTTACCAATTCAGTATCACCAATACCTGGCACGGGAACTGGCAAAGTCTTAGTGCAATGAGAAGGGTAGAAATTAGCCCCTGGAGTCAGCTCTAAATCACCAGATTAGAGATAAACTGCTTTCCTTCATCAAAGAACAGAAAAATTGAAGGGGAAAAATACCTCAGCTGTGCCAAAACACACCATTTCAAAACACATTTAAACAGAACACAGCAAAGTTTTAAAGCAATAGTGAAGGGTAAAGTGATGTCCATATTTTCCCATCTAGAGCACAAAAGCAATGAGCCACCACAGTTAACTACTAGCCCTGGTTGTTCACTGTCTACAATGACATGTGACCTGGAGCCCACACAGAAGCAGCACAACCATGTCAAACAGCGGCCCACCATCCCGGGTGTCTGGAGGGTAAACATTTCATTACCATACCAGCACTGCCAGGAGGGACGCAGCAAGGGATTTTAATGAGTTAAAGGTGGGAGGGAGTTTGGAGGAGGTATCCTATGAATTTCTCAAGAACAGTGTCTATCTCTGACATATTTCTGTAAACCTGGTCCTAGTGGCATGTGGCAACGTGCACCTGCTGTACAAGTTGTATTTCTACAAGGGCACTTTGCAAAGGGGTCTCAAATTGGGGACATAAATCAGCCAAGCCCAATGCCCTGCCTGACTGCACATAGAGGAAGGAGTCACTTTATTTTGCCGTTATGCTCAGAGAAGATGACTTGTAAAATTGGTCCACCCAGAGAATACTCTATTTTTTAATAGTTGTGACCAGAAGGGGTGATTTTTTTCTAATTGCTATGCCCCAAGGATGTGCGTTTATCTAAAGTTTCCACCAGAAATGTTGGCTTTTCCTAATTGGTCCACCTAAAGGAGGCAGGCACCCTTTTTGCTATCCCTCTACCTGGAAGGGACACCTATTTGCCACATACCTTACCAGCTCCTGCTGGCATCTAACAGCTCAATGTTTACTGGGACAGGCAGATTCCTCCCCTTCATCTCTTCCTCTCTTTCTCTCCACCCAAATGCTCACCCTTTCTCTGTAGCAGGTAGACTAAAAGCTAGAGGCACAAAATGTAAAACCTCTGTGCAAGTCAGAGATTTAATATTTGTTTCCTAAATCTACAGTTTTCATTAACTCAGAATTATGGGGAAAAAGATTTCACTGGGCTATTTCACAATGAGGAGTAAACTTATGTAACTCGTTATTCCAAAAGGTTATTACAAGCTAGAAATTGGAATATAAGGAGCTTTACTCTCCAGAACTCTCAAGAAATGATTTCTCTTAATGGCTAAGATTCCTGGAAGCTGGATTGATCCCCACTTTTCAGTACTGAATATTTTCTTTAATTTTCAGCATTTTGAGTGGAACCCTTACTGAGAACATTTTTCTCGGCCTTCTTAAACACATTCTTCTAAAGATGCTGCAGCCAAATTTTTTTCTTTTTATAGAGATAGAGCCTTGCTACATTGCTCAGGCTGGCCACGAATGATCCACGCACCTCAACCTCTAGCCTGGGGAGCCACCATGCCTGGCTACAGCCTCTTCTTGATGCCTTTTTATCATCCTCAGAGTCCAGTACTATTTGGGAGGCAAAAGGCAGCAAAGTGCATTTATACAGTTGTCCCACTATTATGCACTATTATGAATACAATAATCTACCTGCATGAAGTTGTGTGCCCCTTCAGAGAACTCAAGAAAGCACAGAGTCTGGTCTAGATGTTGATTCAAAGAGATGCTAGCATCTCTTCTCTCTGATCACAGCAGGGAGATGCCAAAAGTGCCCCCCATAGTTCTCTGAGTCCCCTTGTCCCAGTATTTTCCAGGGTTTACTGGTAAAGTCACCTAAGTGGATGTCTAGAGAACCCTAAAATACCCATAGGAAAGATCCTGTACTGAAAGTCCAAACACACAGCCACTAATCCCGGAGGACACTTTGGCCTAGTCTTCCTTTCTCTGGGCGGCTGTTGGTCTAGATCCATTTTCAAACTTTTTCTGTTGGGGCTCGGTGCCTGTAGCTCAGCATCTAGGGCACCAGCCACATATACCAGAAATGACAGGTTCGAATCCAGCCTGGGCCTGCCAAACAACAATGACAAGTACAACCAAAAAACAGCCGGGTGTTGTGGCCTATAGTCCCAGCTACTTGGGAAGCTGAGGCAAAAGAATTGCTTAAGCCCAGGAGCTGGAGGTTGCTGTTAGATGTGATGCCATGGCACTCTACCAAGGACAACAAAGTGAGACTCTGTCTCCTAAAAAAAACCTATTTCTGTTGGTATCATTCATGAAGGGAAAAAAGATAAATACTCTGACTTCTAAATTGCATTTTTTGATGTATATGTGGATCTAAAAATACTCAGTGCATTTATACAGTTGTCCCACTATTATGCACTATTATGAACACAATAATCTACCTGCATGAAGTTGTGTGCCACATCAGAGAACTCAAGAAAGCACAGAGTCTGGTCTAGATGTTGATTCAAAGGCAACTATTCCAACTTCGATTTGCAATTTCTGGCACATCTTAATTGGGAATACTAACTATTACAAATTGGAAGTTTCTTTCCTCTTGCCTACACTCTGACAAACCTGTATATAATGAGATCTTTATATTCCATTGCCAAGAAAAGTAAAGTGAGGTTGACCTGATGTAGGGATCTAACCCAGTAAAGTAACATCACGTGTGATATTTAAGTGGCTATGACATAAAAAAGTACTATTCTCATTGAAAATGTTAGTGGTTTTCAATGACATGTTATAACCAAATTATGTAAAATAAAAGATGTTTTACTTTACCTTAGCATATATTTATTCTATTAATAAAATAAAAAGTTTCATTTTTCTAATTTTTTTGTTTGCTTTTAAAGTTAAAAAATATTACTTAATATTGTATTACTGCTCACATAAAGTAAGTGACCATTTTTTGTCACTTACTTTAATTTAAGCCTGCATTCTAATTTATGCTAATTATCCACATATATATTAAATTTGTAAAGGATTATGTGGTCAAATAAGATGTGAAACTCTGGACCGGTCTCTTCTAGCTTTAACTGTCTATAACATAACAGGGGCTCTTCACCCTGGCTGCATAGTAAAATCACTTGGGAATCCTCAAAAATACTGGTTCCTGGGCCTTATCCCCAGAAATTCTGGATTTATGGGTATGGGGTGGGGTCATAGAATTAGTAATTTTTTTCAACAGGAATTTTTTACTGACTTATATTAATTGAAGACTTTGTTTTAAACATCATTAAACCTTGGTCACTAATCTCTATTCATTTACACAATTATTTTACATAATTGCTAAGAATTTAGCAAAACAAAGTCATGGAAGAAGCCCAAGTGTCCATAAACCCATGAATGAATTAATAAATTGTGGTATATGTACACCATGGAATATTATGCAGCCTTAAAGAAAGATGGAGACTTTACCTCTTTCATGTTTACATGGATGGAGCTGGAACATATTCTTCTTAGCAAAGTATCTCAAGAAT
>CAUYRH010031536.1:0-29027 GCA_963574655.1 Perodicticus potto
TTTTTTGATGACTTCCAGGAGTCTAGTAGTTGAGTCTTTGGGGTTCTCTAAGTATAAGATCATATCATCAGCAAAAAGGGAGAGTTTGACCTCCTCTGCACCCATCTGGATGCCCTTTATTTCCTTGTCTCGTCTAATTGTATTGGCTAGAATTTCCAGCATTATGTTGAATAGCAGTGGTGAGAGAGGACAACCTTGTCTGGTTCCAGTTCTAAGAGGAAAAGCTTTTAGTTTTACTCCATTCGGTAAAATATTAGCTGTGGGTTTATCATAGCCTCTATGAGGTTAAGAAATGTGCGACCTATACCTATGCTTCTCCGTGTTCTAATGAGAAAGGGACGCTGGATTTTATCAAATGCTTTTTCTGCGTCTATTGAGAGGATCACATAGTCCTTGGCTCTGCTTCTGTTGATATGGTGAATAATGCTGATGGACTTTCAAATATTAAACCAACCCTGCATCCCTGGGATGAAAACTACTTGATCATGATGTATAACTTTTTGATGATGAGCTGTAATCTATTGGCCAAGATTTTATTGAGAATTTTTGCATCAATATTCATTAGTGAAATTGGTCTAAAGTTCTCCTTTTTAGTTGGGTCTTTACCTGGTTTTGGTATTAGGGTGATATTTGCTTCATAGAACGTATTGGGGAAGATTCCTTCCTCCTCAATTTTTGATTTGAGGACAATTAATGACAATCAATGACACAGTGGGGCATGGGGGAAGGAGAGTGCAGACAGAGAAGGAGGGAGGGGGTGAGGGAAAGAAAAAAAAAAGAAAGAAAGAAAGAAAAGAAAATAGTGACTAACTTTCATATAAATTGGATTCAATTTTGACCAAAGTACATTACTTAAACATTAATTTTTTAATTCAATTTGTCAATATGTTGTTTAGTATATTGCATCCTCATTTATAAGTGAAGCATGTTTACAATTTCCCTTTATAACAATATATTTTCTCCAATTTCAATATCAAGTGTATCCAGATCCAGTAGAATGATATTGAAATATTTCTTCTTTTTTTATTGTTTATAAGAGTTCTGGAATTGCTTGTCTTGTAAAATAATTGTGGTCTATGAGTTTATGATAGTTTGTACTTTGTTATTTTATTTAATTCATTGCTTAATTACTGTTTTCCCATGAATGATTATATTGTGGTTAATATGTTAGCATAGCAGTATTTCTAGATAGTTTTTTGCTTGTTGGGAGGTTGGGCTTTGGGGGAGCAGAGTTAATACTTTGCATGAAATATCTTACTTTATAACAGTGAAATTGCTTTCTCTTTTGTCTTGTGATTTTTTTTGAGGTGAAATTTATGTTTTTGTGTGAGTAGTACTATTATACCTATCTTGAGTGTCTTTCTTGTACTGTATCACAGCATACCTTTGTTTAATTCTTAATAAACTGTTCACTTGTTTAAAAAAAAAGTACACTAAAAATACAAAAAAAAAAAAAAAATTCCCAAGTGATTCTAACACTGCATGTCCAAAAGCCACACATCAAGAAGCCACTGACATATGAAGCACTCTCCTGGCATCATCATCTCAGGGGGCATGGTTGATCCAAACTAATCTCGTTAGAATATCTCTTCTAACAAGCTGACACTGGAGCTCAAGGTCTTATATCTATTACCTTAGTCACATAAAGGATTCTACATTTGACACCAAGTATGTGGAGAAAAGGAGATGTGGACTAATACCTTTCCTGTCTTGGTACACAATGTATTTCCACTTTCTGATTTCAGGCCTTCAATGGGGTTCAGCTGCCTACTGATAAATTACTGTTCTCAACTTCAGCTACTCTGAGACGCTTATGTCACATATGCTGATGTAACCCTAATTAAAACCAAATGGACCAAACGATGGTATGCAAAAAATAGGGAAGAAGATTCTAAGCCCAAGAAAATACTATATTGGCTCTGAGCAACTTTAGTCTCTTCTATAACTTTTTAAACTGTTAGAAAAACTAATCATTTATATTATGACAGAGTTTGAATATATGTTGCAATTTCTTATATAAATACCTCAATTAAATAAAGGGCTATAAGGCAAAAGAAGTAAAAGGAAAAATTACCAACTCTGGTTAATGAAGGATGCCCAAGGAGAAATTTTATCATAATGCCTGGGTCTTTTGAAATCTCATGAGACTTATAAATTTTGAGTAAATGATGGATTAGACTCAATGGGCTTGAATTCCATGGAATTTTACAGGCATCTGCCACCGTGAAAACTGAGAATGTTATGTTTTATTGATTGTAAGTGGAAACATGTTTTAAACACTATTGAAGAGACGTGTATGAGTGGTGTACTTTACAGCCTGGGTCATTACTCTGCCTCTCCTTCATAGCACAACAAAATTACCATCTTGGTTTTAAAGACAATTAAGGAAAATGATTTTGAACAATCTCCCTCAATTAAATTTTTCTAATACCTTACAGTTCACTGCCTGGAAAAATGTCTTTTCACTTTTAAAAAATGTCATATACTTCATTTCAGTTTCTTTCCTTTAACCTAGAAAACAACTGGTGAAGACCAACAGAAGCACACTATCGATGAAGGCCATCGCCAGTTCGCCTCTGCTCATATTCCCTTTGGTCCTCTGAAACTACATCAAGCATAGTGTTTCTTACTCTCAACCTACCAACTTCTGAATTTCTTGATTATTAAACATTAGCTGGTGATCTATTCTCCTAAATACATTCGATATTTACTCTCATTATTCTTAATCTATTACTCTCATTAATTATTTTGCACATTCAATATCTTTCTAAAATGCATCTCATTGGCTGTGACCACTGTACTCATCTCTTATTTTTTTCTTTATTTTTTTAAATTTCAGAGTATTGCTGGGGTACAAAAGTTTGGGTTACATGAATTGCTTTTGTACAGTTGAGTCAAAGTTACAAGTGCTTCTCTCACATGGATAGTGTGCAAGGTACCCCTTAGGTAAGAATTTATCCTCCTCTCTGGCCCCCTCCCACCTGCTTGCTTGTCATCATGATTTCCTATTAAATGTGCACATGGGTGTTGACCAATCAGTTCCAGTTTTATGGTGAGTACAGGTGGTGTTACTTTTTCCATTCTTACAAAACTTCACTTAGAAGGATGCTCTCCATTTCTATCCAGGTTGTTGTAAAAGGTACTAGCTCACCATGCTTTTTGTGGCTGAGTAGTACTACATGGTATACATACGGCACATTTTCTTAATCCATTCATGTATTAATGGACACTTGGGTTGGTTCCACGTCTTTGTTACTGTGAATTGCACATCAATAAACATTCAACTGTTTGTTTCCTTTTGATAAAATGACTTTTTTTCCTTTGGGATATACCCCATAGTGGGATTGTTAGATCAAATGTTAGTGCTACTTTTAGTTCTTTGAGGTATCTCCCAGATGATTTTCCACAAAGGTTATATTAGTTAGCACACTTGCCAACAGTGTATAAGTGTTCCTTTCTCTCCACATCATGCCAGTATCTGTCGTTTTGGGAATTTTTGATAAAAGCCATTCTCATTGGAGTTAGGTGATACCTCATTGTGGTTTGGGTTTGTATTTCGCTAATGATCAGAGAGTTAGAACATGTTTTTATATGTTCATTTTCAATTACCCTACCTTGTTTTGAAAAACTTTTCTTCATGTCTTTTGCCCAGTTTTTTATAGGGTTGATTGCATTTATTTACTTATTTGTCTGTTTGTTTGTTTGTTTTTGGCTGATTTATTTGAGTCCTTTATAGAGTCCAGTTATCAGCACTTTATCAGATGTACAGCAAGTAAGTATTTTCTCCCATTCTAAAGGTTGCCTATTCACTCTATTGCTTCCTTGTCTGTGCAGAAGCTTTTTAATTTAGCCAGGTCCTATTTATTAATTTTTGTTGTTGCTGTGATTGCCATTAGGGTCTTCTTCATAGATTCCTTGCCTAAGCCAATGTCTGTAAGAGTTTTCCCAACAGGGCAGTGCCTGTGGCTCAGTGGGTAGGGCGCCAGCCCCATATACTTGGGAGGCTGAGGTAAGAGAATCGCCAAAGCCCAAGATCTGGAGGTTGCTGTGAGCTGTGATGTCTTGGTACTGTACCGAGGGCAATAAAGTGAGACTCTTGTTCTTAAAAGAAAAAAAAAAAGGAGTTTTCCCAACATTTTCTTCTAGAATTCTTACTGCTTTATGTTTCTGGTTTAAATCTGCTATCCATCATGAACTAATTTTTGTAAGTGGTAAAAGGTGCAGATTCTGTTTCAATCTTCTACATGTGGCTATCCAACTTTCCTAGTACCATTATTGAATAGGGATCATTTACCCAGTGAATATTGTTGTCTACTTTATCAAAGATCAGAGGCAATGTGAGGATGATTTTATACTTACGTTTTCTGTTCTGTTCCATTGGCCTCTATCTCTGTTTTTGTACCAGTACCACACTGTTTTGGTTACAATAGCCTTATAGTCTGGTAAAGTGACGCTTCCCAAATTTGTCCTTTTGCTTACAGTTGTTGTGACTATTCAGGTTCTTTTCTGGTTCCAAATGAAGTGTAGAATTATTTTTTCTGAATCTTTGAAAATGACATCGATATTGTAATGGGGACTGCATTGAATCTGCAGATCACTTTAGGTAATATAGACATTTTAACAATATTGATTCTGCTGATCCATGATCATGATATATTTTTCCATTTGCTTACATCTTCTGTAATTTCCCTCCTCAATGACTCATTATTCAACCTGCAGAAGTCTTTTACCTCCTTAGTTAAATATATCCCTAGGTATTTGATTTTCTTTGATGCTACTGTGAAAGATACTGAGTCTTTTATTTGAGTCCCTCCCTGGCTTTTGTTGGTGTATAGAAATACCATTGATTTGGTGCATTGATTTTATATCCTAAGAGTCTACTTAATTTAATTATCAATTCCAGGAGTCTCTTGGCTGAATCTGTGGGGTTTTCTGTATATGAGAACTTATTGTCAGCAAAATTTTGACCTCTTCTGTCCCCATTTGGAGACTCTTGATTTCCTTCTCTTGTCTGATTGCTCTGGATAAGTCTTCCAGCACTCTATTGAATAGAAGTGGTGACAGTGGGAAAACTTGTCTGCTTCCATATCGAAAGGGAAATACTTTTAAATTTTGCCATTCAGCGTGATGTTGCCTTTGGGTTTGTCACATATGGCTTTTAAAATTGGGAGATATGTGAGATCTATGCCTGTTTAGTTAAAACTTCTCATCAGAAAATGGTGCTGAATTTTGTCAAATGCTTTCTCAGTGCCTGTTGAGATGATCATATGGTTGTTTCTGCTTCTATTTATTATTGGATTTGTATTTTATGGATTTGCATATATTGAACCATCCTTGCATCATTTTATGGTTTTGCATATGTTGAACCACCCTTGCATCATTGGGATGAAGTATTTTATGGATTTTCATATGTTGAACCATCCTTGCATCATTGGGATGAAGCCCACTTGATCATGGTGAATTATATTTTTGATGTTCTGCTTAATTCAGTTTGCTAGAATTTTATTTAGGATTTTGCATCTATGTTCGTAAAGGATATTGGTCTATAGTTTTCTTTTTGTTGTATCCTTCCTGGCTTTGGTATAAATGTGTTAGTGGCTTCATAGAACAAGCTGGTAAGGATTCCTTCCTTCTCAATGTTATGGGATAATTTCCTCAGGATAGGTACTAGTTCCTCTTTATAGATCTGATAACACTCAGCTATGAGACCATCTGGTCCAGAAATTTTTTGGTTGGAAGGTTTTTTATTTTGCTTTAATTTCTTTACTTGATATTGATCTGTTTAAGAGTTCTATTTCTTCCTGACTGAGCCTAAGGAGGTTGTGTTTCCAAGAATTTATCAATTTCCTCAACATTTTCTAGTTTACATGCATATATATTTTTATAGGTATTCAGAGATGATGTTTTACATATTTGTGATATCAGTTATAATAGCTCCTTTTTCATTTCTGATGGAGCTTATCGGGGGTCCTTTCTTTTCCGTTTTTGGCTTATCTAGCAAAGGGTCTGTCTGTTTATCTTTTCAAAGAACTTTTAATTAATATTTCATTAATATTCTGTATAATTGTTTTGTTATTGATTTCATTTAGTTCTACTCTGACCTTAGTGATTTCTTTTCTTCTGCTGGGTTTGGAATTGGTTTGCTCTTCCTTTTCTAATTCCTTGAGATGATTCATTAGATTGTTGATTTGCGATCTTTCTGTTTTTTGTTTTGTTTTGGTTTGGTTTTGACTTAGACATTTCAAGCTATGAATTTTTCTCTTAGGAATGTTTGTGCTGAGTCTTACAGATTTTGATAACTTGTGTTCCCTTTATCATTTAGTTTGAAAAACTTTTGATTTCTATCCTAATTTCCTCTTTCACCCTACTATCACTCAGCAGTAGATGACTTTGAGTGTGGATGAGTGTTTCTGTTGATGTGAATTTCTAATTGTATTCTATTGTGGTCTGGGAAGATACATAGTAAAATTTGTATTTTTTTAATTTGTTGAGACATGTTTTGTGGCCTAAGATGTGATCAATCTTGGAGAATGTTTTGGGAGCTGATAAGGAAAATGTATATTCAGTAGTTTGGGGGTGGAATGTTCTATAAATATCGGTTAGGCCCATGTCCTCCAGAGTCTCGTTTAATCCCCATATTTCTTCATTTATTTTCTGCTTGGAAGATCTGCCTAGTTCTGTCATTGGGTTGTTGAAGTCCCTAACTATTACAATGTTGCTGTTTATCACTTTATTTAGACCTAGTAGGGTTTGCTTTATAAATCTGGTTATACCTGTGTTAGGTGCATAACACAGGTATGTCTTCTTGTTGAATTTTCCCCTTTACCATTATATAATAACCTCCTTTGTCTGTCTTTACTATTACTTAGAAGTCTGTTATCTGATATGAAAATGGTCAAGCTTTTTTTTTGTTTCTTTGCTTGTATTTGCATGAAATATTGTTTTGCATCTCTTTACCTATAGCTGTAGGTAGGGCAGGGGAAGGGAAGGAAAAGGGTCTGAATGGAGGAAAGCCAGCACCCTGGTAATCTCCATCCCTCTATCCAGAGGAGAGCCTATACAGAAGGCCATGCAGATCCCCCAGGACTCACTGGCCACCTGTGGTTCCCATAGTCTGGGCTAGGATTGGGAAATGTTTGTGTGGTAATGAGTGAGAGGAAAACTAAGGGGCTGAAGCCTCCTGGGGAGAACAAAAGTGCACGGAAGGTGGAGAACAATATTATGCCAGCCCTCTCAGGTCCACAGCTGGGAAGTAACCCCAAGGGCACTGGAGACCTGGTGCTTTGTCCTCAAGAAACTCCCAGTTCATGGGAGGGTGGAAGAGGTCTATAGCAGCTCAGGAGCCCTCCAGCTGTCTGAGATGTGGGGAAGGGAGAAATAAACCACTACACCTGCCCTTCTCACTGAACTCCAGCGTCTTGACCATTGATTTCTGCTGATATATTCTGTTCTGCTCTGCAACTTCTTCCCATGGACTCTCTGAGAGGTTCTGGTATTTTTCCCTCACAATCCCTTGATCTGTTTGTTTTTCATCTAAAGCTTTTCCTTCTTTCTAAGATGACCTGACAGCTGGTGTCTCTGCTCCACCATCTTCCATTTCCCCTGTCCTCATCTCTTTTAAACCACATTTTCATGGGTTGAATCAAGTGATTTTGAATCCCTATTCTGACATCTAACAGGCTGCCTACCATCTCCTCATTCTTATTCCTTAGTAATTCAAAACCCTAACAAATATGTTTTGTTTGCTATCTTTTGGGTAAACAGAAATACAATTTTCAAAAGTTCTGAAAATTTTTTCTTTCTTTGCAGTTTTGGGCCGGGGCTGGGTTTGAACCTGCCACCTCTGGCACATGGGGCCAGCGCCCTACTCCTTTGAGCCATAGGCGCTGCCTGCAAAAGTTCTGAAACTTCTTGGGAATCGATCCCTAAAATTTGATTTGTGACCCACACACATCTCAGGACATCAGGACTTATAGATTAAAATATACAAACACAGTGATTGTTACCAGATGCACTTACAGTGTAGAGAATGATTACACCACTGTACCATTTCAGATGGTGGTATTTATCAGATAAATACTCTTTCAATTTCATTACATCCTCGTTAGTGCATGTCTGTTATCTCCTTGCTGCCAAATCAAGAGTAAAAGTTCTTTTTGTTTTATGATCCCTGTGGGCAAATGTCATTCTTGGCTGAACATATCGAGTGCCCATAAGGTTCTAATAGCTGAAGTGCTTAAAACACCTGCCATTCATCAAGGTTTATGATGTGGTTACCATAGCTACCAAACCCCATGCATTGCTGTCATCTGCAATCGCTTCTATGAAAGAAAATGAGAGAAAGAGAATCCTCCAGTGAATTATTCAATCAAATAAATTCAGGTCCAATTAAATAATTAAAATCAGGCAAGAAATGATTTGAAATATAAGATAAGCAAAACAATAAATTCAGGGCCAGCAACATGAGCTGAGGCCAAAGCAAGGCCATAGTGGCTTAAAATGGATGAACAGAAATGAGTCCTTGTCACTTCCCCTTAATGCTGCATCACGTTAGCAGATGGCAAGTTGCACAATTTTCAAGACTTCTTTGAAGATCAACTTTGAAAAAAAGTATCAGATATATAATTTATTTTGGGGGGAGGAGTACATAACTTTTAATCAAAGTTACTGTGGAAGCTTTGTTTCTCTCCCCCAAAGAAAGTTTGCTTTTAAATAACAATACCAGAGTTGTATTTTATACCAAACCTTTTATCCAAGAGTCACATAATACTGTATAAATGTACTAATCTTCACAACCTTCCATACTGCACAGGGGTAGCAAACTCCCCAGATGCGCATATTGAATTTTTAGAAAGCAGTTTAAGTTGAATCAATAGTCTATTCAGAAAGGAAGGTTAAAAAGGTAGGCCTTGCACTGTGTCTTAATAATCAAAGTCCACTAGGAATTTGTTAGACTGTGACAAAAGGAAAAGAAAAAAACTTAAGCTTTTATACATTACCTATTCAGCTTATATTGAATCCAACCTTCTATTTTTTCACGAGCATTGGGAGATAGAGAGTAATTTAATTCAATATTACTAACTTCAGCATGTTGCCATGTGAGTTTCCAAATAGAAACAGAACATTACCCAACTCCAAAATAACTCTCCAGTAGGAAATTAGAAGGAATACGATCTTACTGTACTATTGTTTAAAAACAAAAATTTATCATACTTTGTGTTGAAATACTAGAAACATCAAATATTCTGATTCATTTTTGGGCAATATGTCTCAGGAGTCTTTGAAGTGTTTCTATTCTTTGTCCCAATAATTTCACTTCTGGGGATTATTTATATTTTAGAAGTAAATGCAAAATTCAAATAAAGGTTTATGATACATTTTATGACATTAGATATAAGCAATCAATTAGAAATACTAAAAATTATTAAATAAATGAGAACGTTAAATATTATAAATTCAGTCAGTTGTTAATTTATATTCACTGCATGTCTTCTACGTTTCAGGCACAAAAAATACAAAGACAAATAAGACGTATTCTGATAAACATGATTCTTGCTTCAGTGAGTTACTTGTACAGTCCAATACAGAAAGAAATATGCATAAACACATGATTGTACATGTTTGGAAAGAGTATGCACAGCAAAGTAGAGAGTCTCAAGGGAAAGTGGATTTTACTTTACAAGAGGGAGATGGATGTTAGGAAAGTTTTCATAGGGTTAACCTTGAATGTAAGTCTTGAAATGTGAGTACTAGTTGGCGAAGAGATTGAACATCACCAGCGTTAGTGAAGAGGAGGGACGGCGTCGTGGGTGCCAGGAGCGGTCGGGCAAAAAACATCATAAGACTGAGCAAGGTAGTAACTCTGGAGAAGACAGGAGGGGCAGAGATGGGTGGTGTCAGGATAGTTGTCTTTCAAGACTTTTTGACTTGCTGAGTGGAGGGAATGAGATGGAGGGAATGAAAGGTTCAATTTTGGAGCTAGTAGGACGCATGATAAAAAGGAAATCCATAGAAACAACCAGAGAATAGAATAGCAGCATTGATACATGGAGAGTTGGGATTGTCCGTGGAGCCCCTAAACGGTCAGTGACGATGGAAAGCGGGGTCTGAAATTTTTACATGAGAGTAAAGGGCACATGAGCTGTGGTTGCCGTCACTGGAGCGGATGAGAGTGTGCAGAGGGACAGGAGGGGGAAGGACAGAGCATGAGGGCCCATCAGCACAGCAGGTGGGGGGCAGAGGCAGTGCAGCCCTCCAAAGGAAAAAAAGGGTTACACAGAGAGATGAAGATAAAATTACAAGGACACCACTGGACTGAGTGACCCAACTGTCAGTGGTGCCAATTTAGAACAGGAATAGACCGAAGAAGGCCAAAGTCTGAGTAGAACAGCTTTAAAAGTGAATGACCCCCTCAAGGAGAAAAAGCAACAATTAGAATGGGACATGTGTTTAGGAAATGTATTTAAAATGGGAGAAACTCCTACATACTTCAGGCAATAGAGCTTGAAGTGATTAAGAGGAAAAGATTAAAAAGCATGAGCGAGAAAAGGGAAGAAATGCTGAAATGAGCTAGCCTTTCATAAGCTTGTAACTAATGTATATTTTTCTGTGGGTGAATCATGTAAGCAGCACTTGAGAGAATTTTGAATAAGACAGTAAGGTGTTTGATGTAAGGTAAGTGAAAAAGAGAAAGACAAAAAAGTGAATGGATATTAGTAAAGCAAACCAATTTGCTAAAGAAAAGACCAAAGGGAAGTATATTTAAAAGGTTAATGATAGACGATTTGGAGGATTGCCATTTTTATCTAACACTTTTCCATTTTGAGCAGATATTTCAAAATAAGCATGCATTAAATTTTTATTTAAAAATTTTTAAATTTTCCTAAAGAAATTTAAAGTTTTTTAAAAGAGAGTGAAAAGAAAGAAGGGAGAAAAGTTGAAAAAAGAAAAGAAAGAAAGGGAAAGAATAAGAAAGAAATGGGGAAAGGAAGTTTTACTTTAATACAAACTTGAGAATCACAGAATTCATAACACACAGAATTAGGCACAAGACCAAAATTATAGTAGATTCAATATTTTGAGGACAAACTGTTTTATAATATTTTACATATAAAAAGTGTTATTGGTATGTGACCTCCATAAATGTAAGAAAGGATTTTTTAAATCTCTAAAAGAGAGATGCCAAATTGTCACAGTTATGATCCTTAATATTATTACTATCTTAATCACTCAAAAATGTTTACCTTTTATTCAGAATGATATTTTATGGTATGCATGAAAAACTCCACTCTCTGGAAAGAAGAATCAGAACACCTATTGCTGGGAAACAAAAATTTGGACAATGCAACATTTACAAAATGAAGATTCTGTAGGTTTAACATGCAGATAAGTTTAACTATAAACTTTATCTGAAATAAAACTTAATGCTTGTGAATAAAATAAATAATAAAACTTTCTTGAATGTGGGCATTTGTTCTACTCAGAGACTTTTTTAAAATCTGCCAATACATTCATTGAGTTGACATTTTGAAAACCAAGAAAATCAGAAGTCATCGATCCAGACACGTCATTACATATTGATCGGCGTGTTCTGTGCTGTAGGTTCCTTTCTTCCTTTGCTTTTTTAAGGCCCTTTGACTAGAAACATGGCCACACCAAGTAGTCATTCCCCTGCAGGCTCTCCTGTTGAGCCTACAAAGACAAAAAGCATCACCAGCAAAATGCAGCGAAAACAAGGCTGCTCTATAAGTGGCAGAGCCAACTGCAGCTCCACTGCACTACTGGTTTATAGAAATCTATTTCATTTTTATTATTTAGCACTGCAGCACAATGGGAACTTGGAACTACAATCAACATCATTTAATTTTCCTGGAGAACATTTAAAATTAGAATAGGAAAATCACATTCAACTTAATATTTCACCATTTGCTTAGACTGTTTTCATTTTTCCTTTAGGAAAGAAAAAAAGAAAAGTTATATATTCAAGTAATTGTAGCAATGTCTTTGAAAATGAAATCACTGAAACAAAGCTGTTTATTGCCCTGTTCAATGTGTTAAATCTATGCAGCTTTCTTGATTGATAGGAGGATGTTTTTTCCCATTAAGTGCTATGTTTGCATATATGTTTCTAATTAATTTGGCCATGTACTAGGTCCTAAGTGGGGTAAATACTGAAAAAATATACAATCGTTTTCTGTATGACTGCTATAGGTAGAGAACAGCCTAGGTTGAAACTGAATTAATTAGAATACCTTTAGTTTATAACATAAAGCAAGCCTAGAGAACATTTGTTTACAACCAGAATACTACTTAAATTTATCTTACTATTTAAAGAAATCCTCTGCAAAGAATCCTCTGCCCTGACCTACTCAATTTTAATAAATATTGTAGTACAAATTTATTAGGGATTTCAATTCTGCAGTGGAGAACCTCTGAGTTTCTTCAAATTGACTTTAAAGGACACAAGAAAATCCTCCTCTTGGGACCCAAACAGGCTTTCAACTCACAGTGGAAAGGGCTACAACTAAATGAATAATAAAATCTGTTGACTCCAGTACTTGATGTAATGCTACTAAATAGAAAAAGTGATTTTTCTATACAATCAATGAAAAATATAATGAAGCCCTTCCACCTGAGAGCCAGAAGTTTGCCCGTGTCCAGGAAATAAAAAGAAATTTACATCTTGATAATTTAATTGACTTTTAGTCTTCCAAAAGCAATATACTAGATTTATAATATGTAAAATAATTCCAGATTTGATTATTTAGAATATGCCTTGAAGGGGAAGAGAAGAAGCAGCTAGTATAAATAAGTGAACAGGCCACTAGTTGTCTTTGCTTAAATAAAAACCTGGTTTTCTAGTCAATTAAATACTTTCGGAAGCATGGTTGAGGTAGACACCCGTATCCTGCTCCCCAAATATTCTGAAATAAGTTTTCTTAGTAAAGCAAAATAATTTTGAAAGTTTTCTTTCTCAAGGAAATATTTTAATTTTAAAAGGTCTGATGTAGGCTGAGTGCAGTGGCTCACCTATAAACCTAGCACCTAGGCAGAGGCGGGTGGGTCACCTGAGCTCAGGAGTTCGAGACCAGCCTGAGCAAGAGGGAGATACCATTTCTAAAAATAGCTGGGTGTTGCACCAGGGGCCTGTAGTCCCAGCTACCAGAGAGGCTGAGGCAGGAGGATCACTTGAGCCCAAGAGTTTGAGGTTGCTGTGACCTAAGATGCCAGAGTACTCTACCCAGGGCAAAAGAGTGAGACTATGTCTCCAAAAAAAAAAAAATGTTTGATGAGAGAGCATCAGACATATTTTAGGTGATAGGATAATATGTTCTCTCTCTGATTCCTCCTCCTGATATATTCTGAAACTAGCTGACATCAATTCTAAATAAATCTCCCTCTATCTAAATGTCTCCCGCCTTTCTTTGTCCTGTAATACCGCATTGATCCTACCTTAGTACTACATTTTTCACGTGATTTTCCTTTCATCTCACCTTTTCAACTACAACCACAATTAAGGGCCAAACTAAATTTGTTTTCCTTCCATAAAGTTTTTCTCAATTACTCAAGGCAACATTCCTTCTCACTTCTCCTGACATCCTCCCCCAGTTTCCTTTGTGTCACCAACTCTGGGCCTGCGACCCTCCAGCCTCACACTCCTGCCAATTGAAACAAGCAAACTCTGTCTCCTAATAAGATGATGCATTTTCTGAAAACAAAGCCCCTCTCTGTACATCTTTGATAGCTGCAAAATGCTCCCTTTTTTAGGTAGAAGCAAAAAAAATAACAATTATAATTTAAGATAAAATTTGTTCTTTTTCTTTTATTTTAAAGGAAACACATATTCCTTGTGAGAGAGATCCAGAAAACTTTTAAAGTATAAAGGAAGAAAACATCTTATAATCTGACCAGACTGAGGGAACTATACAGCATTTTAAAATATTAAGCATTTATCATTTCAAAGTTTTTTTGTGTGTATGTAAGTCCTCAATGTGACCATACTGTACATACTGGCTGCCTTGTGAAGCTCTTTTTCACCTGACAATAGACCACAGACAAGAACACAGACCCATGTCAGTGCTGCATTGTCTAGGCATGTGACTTAAGGAGTCCCTTCTTGGTGCATAAATACAAGGTTGTTTCAAAGAAGAAATTTCCTGTGGGACTTTTCCACATATGTCTACTTATTTCCTCATTATCTTTAAGATATACTTCCAAAAGTAAGCTCTAAATATAATAAAGTATGCAAAGGTCTCAGAATAGTACTTGGTACATAATAAATGCCTAGTAAAGTTTAGCTAGAGTTGCACAGCTAAACCGCTAGACACAAGCAATTGTAATTGTTTTTAATGCCTGTCTATAAAACTGAATCAATTCATATACACCATCAATGTATAAAGACTATTTCCTCACAACTCTGCCAACCTACACAACGCTTCATAGAATGGTAAAGATTACCACTGCACACCAATATTTCTAATTGTCCTCTCCTTCCACATATGGGGGGATCACACTTCTCCATCGTCTTGAACTTAGCTGTAGCTGGCGATTTGCTTTGGCCAATAACTGTGGGTAGAAATGACTTCATCATTCCAGACGGACGCAAGCATTTCAAAGCTGGTGCACATGCTGCCTGCTTTCTCTCCCCCCCAACCCACCACACTGTCTAAGGAAGCCACATCTTTAGAAGATGATGCTTCTAAAAAATGATAGATTCACTACATTGCACCATAGACAATAATCACCCCTAAAAAGTTTTCCAAACCTACAGAAAACTGCAGCCTGAGTATAAAAAAAAACAAAAATGTTCTGCTAAACCTCTAAAATGCAGGGGCTATCTGTTACTCCAACATCATTTAGCATGTCCTAACCAATGGAATTTTCTAGAAGGTGAAAAAAAATTGCCACTTGATTTCTTTAGCTACTAATAATATTCCACATCCCTTCATAGTATTCTTAGTGGGAAGGGCTGCCTATAGGTTTCCTAGGAAAGTGTTTGAACTTTTAATCATTTACTTTCAGCAACTCTATATGAACCTGTTTCTCATCTCATCTCAGACCCCCAGGAATTCTGACACCTGACAACAGGTAAAATATAAGGGATCTCTGAGGCATCAGGGATTTTGCTCAAAAATAAATGCACAGAATGCTGCATTTTTATCTGAAGATAGCTATTTGAATGGCATAGAAGAATGTATACATCAAAATATTTTGCTTCCCCTTTCCTATTCTCCATAACGTCTAGCACAATGTTTATCATCTAATGAGTGCACAGTAATAGCACAAACAGGGTTTTCATAAGCTGAAAACTGAAAAAGACTTTGCAGGTATTTTTGAATCGCATGATTTCACAAGTGAGAATGCCGTTGCAGAGACTAGCATGACCCATGAGAAACGGAGCCACACGAATCACCCACAACAATGCAAGGAAATCGTCCCCAAACCAATCTCTGGGGTTAGTCCAAGTAAATTACATGATGAGCTCAAAATGCTGTATTTGTTAGCACATCCTTGAATACTTAAATACAATTGTACAGCTCACTACTTTTTGAAAGGAAAGCTAGGATAAAGAATTCAAACCGGCTTTTGTTCCCTAGCAGCTAGCTTCCATGTGGTTACAGAATGACTAGGCAGATGACGCTGAATCATCTTAATTCAGAAGATATGATTAATCACAAACAGCAAGAATTGAGCCAATTACAAATATTTTCTCCCAAGGTGATTGGTGTTACCATACCTACTGATAAAATCCACCAGCTTCAGGCACATTTTATGAGGCCAGTTCTCATCTAGGTGTGACAGACTGAATCTTTGAACATCATCATTAAAATCAATGGGAGCTCTAACAGACTCAGAAGTGTGGAATTGGGTGCACCAGCGCTGAAAGTGCTGATGTTCATTTGAGCCCACTGTTCATTCTGCAAGCAGAAAGATTTATCCCATCTGACAGAGCCATCCAAAGAATCTCTCTAGTCTAGACAATTTGGCACTGGGCTGAAAATTACAAAGAGCTGGTAACTGCATTTGAATGATACTTTCCTGTGCTTGTCCACTTCCCTTCTGTGAGAGTCGCTAGTCAACCATGTTCACAATAGGGATTCATTAGCGAGAAATAACCCCAATGTGCCTGAAATATGAGCCCCTCCAGAAGAAGAAAGCATCTCTCAGTTACCAAGAGAACAGATAAGCCAGGTGGATAAGTTCTTTCCGCAGTGCTCTGGTAGCTAACCAGGATACGACAGTCAGTTGGAAACAGCAAGCAGCTTGCTGCTCTGTTCCCAACGATGGAGGGTCTCATTGCCAAAAGCCAGTTAAAGCATGGACTGTAGGGTCAGAGAGGTGGACAGAGAGCAAAACATCTAGGAAAAAATTTGGGTCTTTTCAGAAATAATGCATTTTCAAATTTAATTATGTATAGCATAGGGAATGGCATGTTTTCAGAGCTTGGGTCCTCTAAAGCAATGTTTTCAAATGCTCAGTGATAAAGAAACAGTTTTGTTGTTGTTTTTCCACTCCATCAGAACTGATATAATTGTAAATTTCAATTAAAATTAATGACTGAAAATGTTATTATAAATAGACACATACAAAATATATAAGCCCAATTTTTTTTCATTACTAGATTCAGAAGATATCAGATTACTCAGCCAAACTGCTACAAAGGTCTCTAAACACCGACTCTCACACCGTGCTGGTCTACAGACCGCACTCTGAGTAGCACAACTCTAAAGGACTTCACTGAGTTCTGCTCCATGATGATCATAATATTAATTTTTTAATTAATATTTTAATAGCTTGATCTCACTATATAGCAGGGTTCAAATTCCAAATCACTAACGTTAGTTTTACAAGAACAAACTCAAACAGCAAAACGTATTTGCTAAACATACTTGATGTCTTGTTTATCCCGTAATTTTCTCCTTCACTCAACAAACACTCAATATAACTCCATACCAGACACCACTGGGGCCCGTAGCAGTAAGAGGCACAGTGACTGATCTCAAGGTGCTCCCCATCTAATCAAGTTGACAAACCTACTAACTGCTTTTTCAATGCTTTCTTTTTGCTAAGAATTTTATAATCCCAGGTTTAACATGCACCAAATTAAAATTAGTCTTTGTTGCCTGGTACTGTGCTAAATCCCGATGTCTGCTTCTTGGGTCATTCCTGTCTGTTTCCTCAATTCCCCTTACCTATTGCACATTCTAGGTGTTACGTTCTCACCCTTGTAGTAGCTGCCAAGAAGCTTCTAGACTAGACACAATGAGCTAAGGAGTCTCAGTGATTCAGGCAGCCTCTTTGTGAAGGGGGAAGACATCTGCCAACTCCATAAGCCAAGGACAATCCTGTTAAAAATCACTTCTGCCAAGTATACTCAAGTAATCTTTCTGGGTCATTGGAATCGTCTGTCTTTTTTTAATCTACAAAAGCTGAAATTTATCGAGACTCCTAAGTAAATATTTTATATTCCTGTTTTAAGGGGAGAAAAGTCCCACATCAGATGCCGGCCGTACTGAGTGTAATTTGACACATTGATGCAGGTCATATGCTTGCAAACTTTATTTTCTTTGTAAGTTTTACCACAAATTCGTCAAGTTCAGCAGATTCCTAAATCAAAGACTTTGAGACTCCAGAAACTGAACCCCTAAAAACAAGTCTTATAAAAGGTTTCTACACAATTGCCAAGATGTGGAAGCAACCCAAGTGCCCATGAACCTATGAATGGATTAACAAACCGTGGTGCATGTGTACCAGGGAGTACTATTCAGCCATCAGAAAAGATGAAGCCTTTACACCACTCGTGTTTACCTGAATGGAGTGGAAACATACCTCCTTAGTAAAGTATCACAAGAATGGAAAAGCAAGTATCCAATGTACTCAATACTGATATGAAACCAATGTATAAAAAACTCCATGTCCATGTATACGAGGAGAACACAAGTATATTCTAGCAATGGGGAAGGGAAAGAAGTGGAAGGGAGGGCCGAGGAGGAAGGGAGATGGGCGGGTTCTCATCTAAGGTGCAGTGTGTTCAGTAGGCCCCCTGGGTGGAGGGCTCAACTTCAACTTGAACTTCACCCTAGAAATGAAAACAGTGTAACCTAAACATTTGTATCTTCATATTAATCTGAAATTTTTAAAAAGGCTTCTAAATACACTATCATTTTAAAGTTTGCTTTTGCTACAGTAGAACCAAATAAAACCTTTAAAAAAGGCTGCATTTTTAAAATACCAATATGTTGTCTAAAGTATAAAATACTTTATAAAGTATAGCACAGCCAAGTATAAAATACTTTATAAAGCCAAGCACAGCCTGGCTTTTCATACCTATTTAACACAAGGAGAAAATATAAAGGAAAAAGCTACACAGTGGCCTACGTAACCACCATCCTCTCCGCATCAGTGAGATTTTCTGCCAAGGTACTGGAGAATTTGCAGAAGTTCTAGGGCACTCATTTTCTCTCAGATAATTTCGTTTCTACCAAAAGTTTACATTTAAAGTATATCGTTTAAATAATTTCTTTTGAATTCCACATTGCCATAAAGTACACCTGCCAAATACATACACCCTCTACTCTTTTCATTATAAATTAAAAATTAAAAAGTGCATGAGGTCACAAATGTCTCTCTTTTATAATCCCTTTCTGGCACTGTAGTCCCATTTCTAACTTTTTTACTATCTGTAGGCTACAGCCATACTAAATATTTCTTACCATTTTTCAATATCCTGTTAACCTACATCATCTTTGTATTTATTTATTTATCTATTTATTTGAGACAGAGTCTCACTTTGTCACTCTCGGTAGAGTGCCATGTAACTCACAGCAACCTCAAACTCCTGGGCTCAAACAATTGTCTTGCCTCAGACTGCTGAGCAGCTAGGATTGCAGACACCCAACACAGCACCTGGCTATTTTTAGAGATGGGGGTCTCACTCTTGTGCAGGCTGGTCTGGAACTCCAGGGCTCAGGCGATCCACCCTCCCTGGCCTCCCAGAGTGCTGGATTGCAGGCAGGAGCCATCCCACCCAGACCTATTGACTAATCTTTATTAAACTTCCCCTGGCATCTTCTGTTGAGAAAACTTGACATAAAATTCAAGATTCAGTCCCACTTCTGAATTCAAACTGCATCTAATTATCCCTTTTTGGATGGTATTGATTGGACACTTATGGAAGAATCAGAAAGAAAATCCTAAACGCAATTCTGGTTTTCTGGTAAAAATCTGCTCCTAGAATAAAACAATATTATTGGCAATAATTATGATTGCTTAAATGGAACAAATATTCCTTCAAGACAGTTTTGCTTTGTGGGGCAGCTTCTTTCTTGTGGTTAGACTCAGAGATGTTTTGTCTCAATTATGACTTGGGATGTGGTATCATGTTCTGAGTCTGCTGACATCAGACCGTGCGAGTGAGCACACAGCCTTTTCATTGTACATCACATGGTGAAGTGTAGGAAGAGAAAAACACACAGTAAACATTTCTAATGGAAAAAAACTAGATATTCTTTCATGGCTAACTTAAGGCAGGTGATCTCTGGTGTTTTCATTCAGTAACAGCATGAGGTGATTTGTAGACACTCACCTAACCACCATCATCTCCACATGAGTGAGTTTTTCTGCCAAGATACTGGAGAATTTACAGAAGTTCTAGGGCACTCATTTTCTCTCACCCACCCTGAAAAATAACACCAAATCAGGTTTTACCTAATGTGTTAACAACCATTAGAAATATCTTCAAGGCATTGGAAACAGCACTGATCTCCCCACATGACTACAGACACAGAGCCTGCTTTGAAAAACAAACAAAAAAAAGTGACATTCCCCCATATCCTTTGAAAGCAGAGTTATTTTATATATTTTTGTATATGAACTTGAGGAAACAACATATACAAATAAATTCCTTTATCCATGACAAAGAAATAAATCCATATCTGAATATTTAACATAATAAAGCCAAAATATCAGAACTACCAGCAATCAGAAGTCTTTTCCTCATTGGACATTATTATCTGTTACAATAAAATGCCTTATCATGATTTTCATAATTGGGACAGACTCCCTTCCCATTTACAGGAAAAAAAAAAAAAACCAGGTTTTACATTTTATTTTCTCCTGTTCTTTGCGTCAAATGCAAATCTTTGAGAGAAATAAAGATTTCACAAAGACTGTACAACCAGCCTCACCACCTTATCTCTATAGCAACTATGTAACAGAATATGTAGCAACCTATTTAACAGGATGTGTAGCGGCCTATGTAATAAGATATGTAACAACCTATGTAACAACTTATGTAGTAACAACCTATGTAGCAACCTAAGCAGCAAGATGTGTAGGAACTGGGACAGCAGGTTTGCAGAGTCCAAGTGGCAGTTACTGGATGTTAATGATGGGACATTGACAGTTGGAAATTGATCAGCTGTGGAACTCCAGTGAAGAGGGCGGGGTTCAGGGGAGGGACTCATGTTCTCAATAAATAGCAGGTTGGGTGGGACCTTTTCCCTGCCGTGTATGGGAAGGCCCACCTCCTGCAGGCTTTGAGCTAACAATCCATTGTCCAGCCTGCTTCCTTGGTGACAGCACTGACATATTTCTAACGTTGTTTTTGTGATTTCTGTCTCTGCCCAACAGTCCACAGGGCACTTTCTACAGCTACCATCTTACCTACCTGAAGGTGCTCATCAGAGCATCACCTGAGCAGTCAACCTGGACACACACAGTCTCTCCATTCCTCTGAGCAAGAATTATGTAGCAGGCCCTTAGAAATATATTCAGGAGCTTAGAATTACTTTCTAAGCTTCATCAGTGTAATCATAGACTGAGAAAATACCAATTTTCCCCAGACAAAATCCTAAGTCTCTTCTTGAAGAAATCCTATTCATTTTTATATAAATCCTTAAATTGTCAGGTCTAAAACTTACCACTGTCATGTCCAAATATGCAACCTAACAGTCGTTCAGATGTAAATATTAGCCATGATTCAAAGAAATAATAAGAAGGAAATAAAACTAGAAATAAAAAATGGAAAATTAAGCCAAATATTAATTAGCATGATGCCTCTTTTAGATCATTGACATTCACTATTATTTCATGAACATCTCGAATATTAAAGAAAAGGTTATAATGTACCTGCAATCATTTGAAGCTTTGTGAGTGCCTGGCACTTATTGTAACTAATAAATTAGTAGTTTAGAAAGAAGAAAAGAATAAAATTGAATAGATTCCTTTTATCTGTTATTTATGATGGAGGCCACAATGGAGCCTCTACTCCTGGTCATCAAAGAGCTTCACTTTTAATTTAGCTCCCATTTTGTTTAAACATAAAGATAGGAATGTCAGGAGTATCATTCTGGCAATCCTACCTTCAGAAATATGAGGCAACTCAGGCCAGCCTTAGGAGCCAGCCCAAGATTTCACAATTATGTGATGGAACCAATATAAAGTTTCACTTGCCAAGTTTAATATTAAATTCTGGGCTCACTGCAGGAAAAAAAGTCAAAGGTAGTAGGTGAAAAAAAAGCCACCAAAATCCAACTGTCATTATTGAAAGCAACATAAGTAGTCAACAACTTTTTTCCAGATAATTTTTACCTATTTTTCAAGATTGCAAAGATATTGGGCACACGATTTTTCCTCCTCACAGACACTCTGCTGTCTCACGTACCTCAGAAAACCCCAAAGTGAGGCCAGAAGTGAAGGCAGCACAGGTTGTCAAGGTGGGTCTTGGGAACCAGCTGGGATAGTTTCTATGTCACTGAAGTTTTGAAAAGCCACCTGAAAAACTCTCTTAAGGGCAGCGCTTGTGGCTCAGTGAGTAGGGTGCCGGCCCCATATGCTGGAGGTAGTGGGTTCAAACCCAGCCCTGGCCAAAAACCACAAAAAGAAAAAAATCTCTTTTGAATAGACACAACTAATGTGCCTTATTTACTAACCATGATGTCACAGTGACTTATAGTACACCAAAAAGCATGACTGACTACGTGGAACTTTAGAAGCCAAGTTACATTGAATATTAATGAGCCATTGTTAATAGACTTGTGCTATTCTTGCTTAGTTCTCTCTTGGTTATCAGATAAAGAACAGAAGCAATCAGATCCCAAGGGGCACAATTCCATTTCATTTCACTGTCATTCTTTAAAAGTTAAGCTCTTTCTTTGCTATTTCTAGTTGAGAAGTAGGCTCTGGGTTGACTTATTTTCCATACATCAAGAAAACTTGGTCAACTAAGATTTTTTTCTGGCTTTTTGGAAAAGCAATTTATCCTTAAACTTTCCTTTTTAAATTAAAAAATTAGTACTCTGGAAACCTCTTTAAAGACTGAGAGTATGACACAGTGTAGTCAAGTCCAAATGCCATCTGTACAGCTCCCCCACTTCTCAGCTGGCCCCTCTCTACCTTCACCACTTAGCCAAGGCCAAGGCCTCAGCCCATGTTAGCATGTTAAAGAACATAGAAGTTTATGGAGCATTAAAAAGGCTAAGGTAATAAAATCTTAAACAAATGAGATATCTAATTCTGCTGCTACTCCTCAAAGATGTGAAAATCTGCAACTCTGTTCATTAGACTTACAAGATTAGCAGATTCACAAATTTTGATAATATGGAACATGGGTAAAGATACTAAGAAGTTTTCCTGCCCCTTTTGGTGTCTCTCAGCTATTATATTCATGAAAAGAATGTCCATGCTTCAGTAAATGTTGTGGATAACAGGTCAGCCAACTCCTCACCTGCTTTTAGGAGGTCCCTGTGGAGATAGCTGCATTTGGTAGCTACAACAACATGCACCTTAGTTTCTCACAGAATGAAATTTAAATTCCGCCTCAGAGATGAAACTTCTCTGATCCTCAATAAAATATTACGAGTATGATCTACTTCGCAGTATTGTAAGAATTTAAGGAAGTAAAGCAACTAAAAGCACTTAATTTATTGCAAAAGCTTGATCATCAATTTCAATGTGCAAAAGACTCAGCTTACCCCCAGGGGGTGGGGTAAAAGGTAAAGCAACAGGAGGGCACTGCAGGACACTTGAACCTGAGTGGGTAACCTGGCTTTCCCCATCTGCAAGATTTCTCATCAGAAAAGTAGGAAAAGTTTAACTGAAAGAAAGGAAAATCAACCAATTAATCTTTTCTGTAATACAAATCTCATGGTCAGTGTCATATAAATAACTCTAGTGAACATTTCAGTGGAGGTGCACGATGCTTCCAATATCTCTCCAAGTCTCACAAAGCCTATTTCCCAACCAGCTGCCTTGTCAGAAACTACCTGCTGGCACCAGAGCACTGGCAAGCAGATTCTGCCTCCAAGCTCGGAGTTCATGGGACAGCTACTAGGTCTTTGAGGCAGATCAAAGAGCTTCCTGTAAAGTCCAGACCTGTCACCTGGAAGCCACACATTTCTTCTGGGCACAGAGAAGGGAAGGTGTCAGCATCCCTTCTCGGGCTATCTGTCATTTCAGGTCTCCTCAGTCAACCCCAGAGGCTCTTCCTTCTCAAAGGCAAACATGAAAGCAGATTGGAACAGACTCCACACCTGTGCTGACTCTCCACCTACTGCCCTGCATGTGCCCTCTGGGAGTATGGCCACGTGGGCGCAGCTGGTGGAGCACAGAGCCAGGCCCACTGTGAGCCCTTGATCAGTGTCTGTTGAATGGACATGCGTCACCTGTGTTCACTGGGAGGAGATCCAACCAGTTGTGAACCATGACCTGGCCCTTTACTTTCTTGGAATTCTGTCAAAGGGAGACTCTAATCCAATTAGAGAATCAATATCCAGAAAATATCAAAGCTGTTTTAGCCATGCTTTTTTTGTTCAAGGTTATTATTCTGTGGCATTTTAATGCCTTCAAATGACATAAAAAACAATGGCAGTGTAATAAAGCCACCTAAAATTAACCAACAGACTGATGTGACATGATACGAGGGACACAAAGAGTCTAGAAAATAACATAAAATTAATTTTCAAAGTTGCTAGTGTTTTTTTCTTTTTAAACCATAAACTAATGTAAAGAAGACAAAAAGGCTGAGTAAATTTAACAAAATTTTGAAAATCCTCTTTCTGAGACACTTATATTTAACTTAAGCCTTGTTGTTTTAAAAATGACTACACCAAAACAACCCAAAAAATTAATGTCTTAATTTGGGCAAAATCAAAGCTGGTTGTCTTATACCCTGATGAACTCTTCCATGTCTTCCTGTAGGGGTCAGAGAGTAAAATCATGTACGTCAAATCCATCACACTCATAGCCTTGGTCACCATCTCAGGCTGTTTGAACGGGAGTCTTTTGTAATAGCATCCCAAGGCCAAATAAAGGTATGACATTGACAGCAATCCAGTCCCACGGCTCCCTTTACGCCAGTGGGATTTGAAGGACAGTGGTCTGTTTTGTAAACTCTGAAGGTATAGATGGTCTGGGGTACATATATGAAAACATTCACAAGCTTCTAGAACGTCAGAGTTGGGAGTGACCTTGGAATATCATTTGTCCTATCTCTTCATTCTGTGGACTGCCGCTCGGCACATCCGTGACATGAGGTTGTTACAGGTGCACCTTGTAGCCCAAATTATTGGCCTGTTATGTATCTTATGTAATGTGGATCACGTTCATCAAAAAATACACAGAGATAATGTGTATATCCGTACTATATACAGCATATTATAGTATCGTCCCCTTATCCCTTCACACATACAATGAGTCACTATTTGAAATTTTTGACCATATTATTCACATGCGTGGTTCTGATCTTGTCAGGAATTCAACGAAGTGGTTGAATTAAATTACAGAAGACGACTCAAATGATTCACATATTCCGTAGTCTCAGTGATGCCTGTGAATCTCCTTAGCTCTTCATTCCATCTCGGTCCGGGCTCAGACATGGCGGGTGCAGCCCTTGCGGAGCTCGGCTGAAGAGCGTGGGTAGGAAGTTTCAACACCTGCACCAGCCTTGCCCCTGCGGAATCTGCAGAGCAACACTGCCACCTGCTGGGCAGACCTTCAAAGCAAGTGAGGAAAACCTGCCAAATGCTGATTTGTATTGGGGACGCCTTTGTTCTTCAAAATGCAAGTCAAACTGCAATTAATCAGCATTTATTAAAATAAATTCTAACACATTCATTAACTTTTAAGGGAATTACAAGGCACACAGCGTTATTGAATGTCTGCACGGAGTGTTCTCTTCAGGAAAGACAACATCAGAGGGTGGTAGGCACTGAATCTGGAGCCCCAGGTGCTGAACTGCCAGTTTGCTTACACGAAAATTTCTAATTTGCCTGTTATTCAGGTCTTTAGAAGCTTAGATGGAAACCACCTGTTACCAATCAAATGCGCTTATCCCACCGCAGTCTGCAAATGCATGTTGCCCCAACCTTTCCCAGAAATGTCATTCTGACCAAGACTCCTAATTTAAGAGATCTGAGCTGTCATTTAAGAATATGTCCCCAGAGCACAAGAACTCACAGTATTGATGAGTAATGTCTTTATGTCACCGTAATCTTATCTGTTGAAGTAATTGATGAAGCTGTGTTTATCTGCATAGTATCCTCATTACATTTTCAAAACAAGAACCAAACTTCAGGCTTTCCTCCCTACATACAGAATTCTATTTTTGTAGACTACGGAGGGAATTTTATTTCTCTTTCTACTAAGAAGTAAAATATTCAAAGATCTGAACATAAAAGAATAAAGTGCTAGAGGTGGACAGAGCCAGGAAAAGGAAGAACAAGGTGGGTTTTCATTACTTTGGGTTTTGGATTTTGCCGAATCAGAAGTTATACAACAGCTCCACTTGAGGGCCCTTAGTGGAATAACAGGCCAGACTTCCCAGGGCGATTATCCCCCTAGGGGGCCGCTCTGAAAAAGCACAAGGCAGCTGTGGAAAGGGCTAACCTGGCACAAAATATAATTGTGTTCTAGCATTCATGTTTCTTTTAGTTTATAAAAGACAAAGACTTTTAAAACATTATGAAGAGATGCCAGAAATGACTACTTTATTAATCAGAAGGCGCTGACTAATCTTTTAGGTAACTAAGTACTCAGTTTTAGGCAAGTTCCAGTGACCTGCCTGCATCTCAATTTCCCATCTATAAGATGAATGGGTTGTTCTGTAAATCTACACCATCCATGTCAATAGTCATAAGTGGCTGTTTAAATTTAGATTGATTAAAATTAAATAAAATTAAAAATTCAGTTTCTTAGTCATATCAGCCAAATTTGAAATGCTCGGAGCCCCCTGTGGTTAGTAGCTCTTGACTTATGCGGTTCAGACAAAGAACATTTGCATCATGACAGACGGTCCTGTCAGGCAACCCTGGCATAGCTAATATTCATGCTTCTCTCTAAATTGAATCTACATGCTTATAAGAAAGCTATGTTGGGGAACTATTTGATCAAGGTGACCCACACAACAACCACTTGAAAAGCAACATAGCGAGAAAGAAAGGAAAAGAGAAAGAAAACCAAATCTGAATTCTAGGCTTCCTGCCACATTCATTGCTGCTATCTGATAAGCCACTCATGTTTTAATTCCAGTCTTCAAACCAACTCATCTGCAAAATGAGGAGACATCAAGTGCCTGCTTCCATAGTCAGCATCACAAACAAGGGAGGCCCGAATGTGCAGCATAAATTTGCGGTGGTGACAGCTCAGGAGAGATTTGCTGACAATTTGTGGAGCGCGGCCCACACAGGCTGCCTGGTGTCCTGAGGACATGCGGAGACTTTCCCGCATTACACGCTGCAGGTGCTCCCTGCCACGTCAGTTACCGGCGGGTATCACAGCCCCGGTGACACAGCCTGGCCTGCCACAGTGACGCTGGCCACACTCCAAAGAGCAGTGAGCTTGGGCCCTGACAGGGTGCCGAGGTCTTGCCGCTGGTGCGCGCAGGTCCTGCGAGGGAACCGCGGCAGGGCGCCTGGGCCGCGCACTCTGCGCGGTAAAAGCGCTCTGCCGCTTCTGATGCCCTGGCCGGCACGGGCCTCTGCCAGGGATGGGCCAGAAACCACATCTGCCGCAGTCGGCTTTCTCAAACGTTCCCTTTTGCGAGAACAGGAGGTGGGGCGGGGCAGAACTCTGGCGTGATTAAAATATGGGGCTCAGTTTTCAGCATTCGGTGCCCTGAGGGGCCTGACGCAGGTGTCTACGCCTTTCCAGCGCCCTGTTCAAAACACCCCGGGAACCCCAGCTCTGAGCAGGGCTGTACCCCTTAGAAGATGAGAGTGGATTCAGCGCTGTGTCACTTCCTCCGCGTGTGGTCAGCTCCCCTCTGTGAGGTTAGAATGTGGAGATGGCAGAGGGGTGGTCACCTCTCCTCTTGTCCAGGGATTCCTCTTAACCTTTCTGGAATACAGCCTGGCTGGGCACGACGTCCCCTGCAACACAGCGGGGCTGGGGAGGGCAAGTGAGGCGAGCGGGGCCAGCCCCGAGTCAGGGGAAGGGTGTGGGGCGGGCGCAGGTGAGGCGGGCCAATACCTGCCATAGGGACCCCGGCGACACAACCTGACACGGGACAGAACAAGCCAGGGAGCAGGACTTGGAGGGCATGGGGGAGAGAGCGGGAGCTCCCTCTGAGCAAACGCAGCTGGCAGAGTGCACTGGGGACACAGGACTCGGGCGCGAGCAACTCTGCGCAGGGCCCGCACCGGCTGGGGCGTCTCGGAGGCCCACGCAGCAGAGAGAGAGCAGGTCTGTTAGCGTATCTCAAACACAAGATCACGAGAGCATTTAGACCTTTAAAAACCTGCCCTCTTGGTTTGGGGTTGGAATGTTCTTCCTTCTCCACTTGCTTAAGATGTCCCATTAAGTTGTTAATTTCCTCTCTTTCCGTTTTCTTGAGGAAGGCTTGCAGTGTTATCAATTTCCCTCTTAGGACTGCCTTTGCAGTATCCCAGAGGTTCTGATAATTCGTGTCTTCTTTGTCATTTTGTTCCAAAAATGTGGTAATTTCCTTCTTAATCTCATCTATGACCCAGCTATCCTTCAGCATAAGGTTATTTAGCTTCCATGTTTTTGTATGAGTATGTAGATTCCTGTTGTTATTGA
Organism: Perodicticus potto; assembly: GCA_963574655.1. NCBI lineage: Eukaryota > Metazoa > Chordata > Mammalia > Primates > Lorisidae > Perodicticus > Perodicticus potto. The sequence continues at coordinate 28,036 of CAUYRH010031536.1, forward strand.
GTTCAACTTTTATTCCATGATAGTTGGAGAAGATGCAAGGAATAACTTCTATTCTTTTAAATTTGCTGAGATTAGACTTGTGACCTAAGATGTGATCAATTTTGGAGTATGACCCATGGACTGATGAGAAGAATGTGTATTCTGTTTTGTTGGGATGAAATGTTCTGTAGATGTCTGTTAAGTCCAAATGTTGGATGGCTAAGTTTAAATCTATGATTTCTTTGTTTAGCTTCTTTTTGGAGGAACTGTCCAACACTGTTAGAGGAGTGTTAAAATCTCTGACTACTACAGTGGTGGAGGAGATCAAGTTGCTCATGTCTGTTAGAGTTTCTCTTATAAATTGAGGTGCATTCTGGCTGGGTGCATAAATGTTAATAATTGAAAGCTTGTCATTTTGTGTATTACCTTTAACAAATATAAAATGTCCATCCTTATCTTTACTCACTTTGTCTGGTTTAAAGCCTATTGTATCTGTGAATAAGATTGCAACACCTGCTTTTTTCTGTTTTCCATTTGCCTGGAATATAGATGACCATCCCTTCACCTTGAGTCTATATTTATCTTTTAAGGTAAGATGAGATTCTTGTATGCAGCAGATATCTGGTTTATGTTTTTGTATCCAGTCAGCCAACCTGTGCCTCTTTAGAGGGCAGTTTAAACCATTCACATTAATTGAAAATAAAGATAAGCTACTGGGATGTGGAGTGGGTATTTTGGGTCCTTTCGCCATTGTAGAGTTTAGTATGTGGTCGAAAGTTTCTGCTTGAGTTTACTTTTATGGTGGAGGTTTGTGCTGGTCATTATGGAGGATAGGTCTGAGGATATCCTGGAGAGCTGGTTCAGTTATGGCAAATTTCTTCAACATATGGATGTCGTTAAAGTATTTAATTTCTCCGTCATAAATGAAACTCAGTTTGGCTGGATAGAGGATCCTGGGTTGGAAGTTATTTTGTTTTAGGAGGTCAATGGTCGAAGCCCACGCCCTTCTAGCT
>CAUYRH010031538.1:0-14999 GCA_963574655.1 Perodicticus potto
TGAGAAAGTCTCTTGAATGTTATCACAATCAGGTTGATGAAAATATCTTTGATTGTATCTGAAGCCCGTACACTGTACCCCATGACTGAATTATTGTACACAGATATGATTTAATAAAAAAGAAAATATATAAAAAAAAAAAAGAAAATTGGAAATAGAGCTGTCAGGAGGGTGGGTCTTTGTCCCTGGTAATCATGCTGCAGCCTCTCACTGTTCTTCCTGGGTTTTCACAGATTTTGTTGAATAAAACTTTTTCTGTTGTTGTACATCTTTTGATGACTCCCTATAGATTTTAAATATTCCCTTAAAAAATACTGTTTTTAACCCTTAAATAATGTCTCCTCTGGTGAGCAGTTTCTCTTAGTTTCTTAGTCCACCATTTTGGAAATACTGTGTCTGACATCATACCATTTTATGTTGCTTTTTTACCTTAACATATCATAAACATTTACTGGTGTCATTAAATTGCATTTAGTGACCACAATCTGAACATATACTATATAAAATATACACCAGTCACTTTTGTCTATTCATAATGTTAGATCGTGTTTCTTTCTTCACTATTATTATATAAATATAGTTATTATTAACAGACTTCATGCATGTTATGAAGTCTGCATGTTACGTTTGTTCCTTTTTTTTTTTTTTATTTTGGCCAGGGCCGTGTTTGAACCCACCACACCTGGTATGTGGGGCTGGGGCCCTACTTCTTGAGCCACAGGCGCCACACTATTTGTTCCATTTTTTAATTTTTCATTAGAATATATTGCTATAGGTAGAATTATGGAGTAAGATGTGGGGCACATCACCAAACTTCTTTCTGAAAAAGTTATACCAATTTCTAATTTCTCCAGCAATATTGAAACATATTTCACTAGAATCAGATTCTATTGTTTTTAATTTTATTGCTAATTTCATGACCAAGTGAAAATTTATGATAAAAGATTTGATTCTTGGGCTTCTGATCTTCAGTGTTATTTTTTTCAAATTGAAACTAAAATTTATTTCATAGATAAAGGCAAATTTTAAAAAAAGACAAGGAAAATCTGAGTGGGACTGGAATAACCAACCAAAGGTGCTATTTTTACTGCTGTTGGCTATACAAGGTGTTTTATGGATTTTTCCCCCCTTTGTTATCAATAGCAGTAGACTTTAGAATGAATTTACTTTCTGCTCAGCTTCATTCACACTTTCATTTTCTAAAACCAAAGACTTAAGAGAGAGACATAAATTTTACCTGCTTAAATGAAAAATGTGTAAGAGAAATTTATAAATGACCTAATAATATATTGCTTACTGATAAATACAAATTGAGAGTAGCTTTGGCTTTCAAATTTATAAATGTACAAAGCAGTAAGTTCAGTGACTCAAGTAGCTTTATGAATTAGCTCAAAGTGACATCTCTGATTTTTCTGTAAATGTGTCTGATTTTGAAAAATGTATGTGTAAAATCTACGTTTTTTCAGTGACAAAGGATGGCCGTGTCCATAGATGTGTTGTATCATTCCCCATGTAATACTTACGAATCACATGTGTGAATCTGCTTCCTACTTCTCCGCTGGAATCGCTGATAATTACAGATATGCTACCATATGTATTTTAGAAATTTTATAAGTAATTGTGACTTTCTACAAAATTTTTAGGTGAATGTCATTTTCTCCTTTATTTTTCAATGTAGAACTACAAACAAGATTTGCCAACCTTTCAGTGATACAAAACAATTCAGGGTGGCATAAGAAATTGGGACATTAATCGTTTGACTACAATATGGCCCTTGACATTTTCTCGTTGCCGCTGTAGGTTGAGGTTAATGTGTTACACTTACCACATTTTTGATACTTTCTTTTATCCTCCACTCTTTTATTTCATCCTCTGTGCTTTTTTATTTCTGAACAACTTTTACTCAATACTTATGTCAACCCTGGTTTATCCCCGGGGAAAGCTGTACTTTGCCCCTTAAGATTTGCCAGCCTGAATTGATTAGCTTAAATACAGTCTCAATTTTTACCTTTCTATTCATTTTATTTTTAGAATTCTGCTTTGTCAGAATTCAAAATAGAGGATGTATGTGTGTTGCAACCAAAAATTTGGTTATGTTTACATAGAAAAATAAAAGTTTATTTATATAGTAAAAGTCAAGGATTATAATGTATATTAAAAGTTAGTTTCTATTTAATCAAAAGCTTTCAAGACTACAGGTTCTTATTGCTTTCTAAAAATGGAAAATAGCCTTTTGGGGATTATAGTTTCCCTTTTGGAGAAAACGGCCTCAGCTTGTCTTCTAAGAATCGTAAGGCCATTTGGGTAAATGAATCTAAGCTAGCTATCAGGACAAAAGCAAATTTAAAGGTAACACTAGAAAAATCAACAAAATCAGAAATGTTATAATGAATTATTCAGGCAGTCTAATTTGGCTATGCCTTTATTAATACAGGGGAGGCTAGAGATTTTTATGATGTTTGGACACTATTTTTTCTAACGTGATATCAGTAGTAATAAGCCAGTATCATTCCTTAGTGAATCAGAGATATTGTGATTCCTTACAGATTCCAACTAGCTATAATCTTAAAAATTCAAAGTAACTGATGTTTGCTAAAAAAATGACTCTATTTATTAATACCTTTTAGAATAGTTCTTGAAAAACTTAAGTGAGTTTTATAATTTCGGCTTTCATCAAGATTTATCATTCCTCATTCTAAAATTTAATACAATGACAACAGCTTGAAATTTATACTCTTATACTGAACTACATATTATTTGACATACATTTTTCCATTTGTTATGAGTGTATTTTTTGTCCCAAGGAGGCTAGCAGATGGTATTTTGCATAAGTTTTAGAAATAAGAAAATAAAGATTAAAATAGCTTAAGAAATATTTAACAAATATTGGATTCATTATTGTAAAACAAATCTATAAGTGAATGAATTTTTTTTTTTTTTGTAGAGACAGAGTCTCACTTTGTCACCCTCAGTAGGCATCACACAGCTCACAGCAACCTCCAATTCCCAGGCTTAGGCAATTCTCTTGCCTCAGCCTCCCTAGTAGCTGGGACTACGGGTGCCCTCCACAACGCCTGGCTAATGACTTTTTAAATAACATTTCAAATTTGGAGAACATTGGTTTCTTGAGCTTGTTTCAAATTTCAGAGGATACATTTTTGTATATTTGTGACAAGTATGAGAAAGTAAATAAGGGTTTTGTTTAATTTTAGCTGAGTAGGGACACGTCTTTTCATAAAATCTATGTTCACGAAGTGCTCACAAATACCAGTAATTGAAAGGAGCTTTTGGAATCACTGTTGGACACTTACTGCATTATTAACTTTTGAGAGTCATTCAACTCTATTTAGGTTGTACTCTGGGTGAAATTTAGTTATAAAATTTCAGTTTCAGGCCAGGCTAGGTGGCTCAAGCCTGTAATCCCAGTAGTAGGGAGGCCGAGACAGGTGGATTGCTTGACCTCAGGAGTTGGAGACCAGCCTGAGCACGAGATCCTGTCTCTAAAAATAGCTGGGCATTGTGGCAGGAGCCTTTAGTTCAGCTACTCAGGAGGCTGAGGCAAGAGATTTGCTTGAGACCAAGTTTGAGGTTGCTGTGAACTGTGAAGTCACGGCACTCTGCCAAGGGTGAAAAAGAAAAAATTCAGTTTCAAATGGAAAAGTTCAAGAGTTTTAGTAGAAAAAATGTCTTACTTATGGCATGTTTTATTGGTTTTTTTTTTTTTTTTTTTTTTTTGCAGTGCCTCAAGCTATCACCCTGGACAGAGTGCTGTGGCATCACAGCTCACAGCAACCTCCAGTTCCTGGGCTCAAGCGAGTTTCTTGCCTCTGCCTCCCATGTAGCTGGGACTACAGGTGCCCGCCACAATGCCCGGCCATTTTTTGGTTGCAGCCGTCATTGTTGTTTGGCGGGCCCAGGCTGGATTCGAACCCGCCAGCTCAGGTGTACGTGGCTGGCGCCTTAGCCCGTTGAGCCACAGGCGCCGAGCCTGGCATGTTTTATTGTTAATCAAAGGATTTATCTTCAAGTTTACTGATAAGCAAGAGGGGAAGCTAGAATGACTCAAGTAGTAGTAGTAGATTAGAATTGGAGGACATTAATAAATTTAAACACTTCTAAGTGTTAGCCTAATAGAAAACATTACCTTAATATGGATACAAATAGTTGCATGTAGAAATATTGACAGACATGTATATTGTACATGGGTCCGTATACCCACACTTACTTCCTTACTAGTTACATGTAGAAATATTGATAGATATGTGTATTGTACACGGGTCTGTATACCCACACTTACTTCCTACTGGTTGCATGTAGAAATATTGATAGGTATGTGTATTGTACACGGGTCCGTATACCCACACTTACTTCCCTACCAGTTACCTGTGGAAATATTGATAGATATGTGTATTGTACATGGGTCTGTATACCCACACTTACTTCTTACTTACTGTGCCATCTGAGAGACCCTAACAGGAACACACACTTGCTGGCCATACGTTAGTTTCTAAGAGCATTCTCAGATTAAAGCATTAGGGATCCTTAAAGAAATAGGACTAACTATATCATTAGAATAGGAAATACAATGTGGAGATCTTGCAGTGTTAGAAAATAAAACAATGTTTAAAGAAAAACACAGTTGGTAAAATACCCATGAGTCCCTACCATACAAATAAATAAATTAGAGAGAACAGATAAATTTCCTGTGCAGAAAACTTGCAAATCATTTATTAAAACACTTTGCCTTTAAGGAGATAGAACAAAACTTCCTATAATTTTTTAGGAAGGGCTCTGCATGGTGACTTCCTTATAGAGAGTAGAGCATGGTAAGGGGGAAGAGTGACTTTTCCACAGAGAAACTTCACAAACCATTCTTCAGCCATATCCTGAAAATCACCATCAGTAGTTGTATATCATGTTCTTGGTATATATCCTCTGGGGTCTCCACCCCCAGCCACACACACACACAAAACCCCGGATACCCCATTTTAATAATGAGAAAAACATCAGATTTCAGTTCAGGGACATTTTACAGACTACCTGAACACTACTCCTCAGAAATGTCAATGTTGTCAAAAATAAACTCTGAGAAACTGTCCCAGCCACGAGGAACCTGATGGTGTGTATTGACAAAATGCCATTGGTGCTCTGGATGGGATCCTGGTGCCGAAAAAGGACATTAGGTAAAAGCTAAGGAAATGTTAGCAAAGTGTGGACTTCTTTAATTTTTTCAAAGTTAATACTAGTGTTTTTTAAACTATATATTTATTGTAGCTAACTGCATATGCATGAGTGGGGTGGGGTACTGGAACTAGGGATTTGTGGCAAAATTGAGTAATGAAAAGAGCTATCACTAGGTAGAGTTTACCATAGCTCAGGTGCTGTTAAAAGTACTTTGTGTGACCTAAATGATTCAAGTTTTTAAATTTTGTTTAAGATACTATTACTCTTATGTTAGAGCTCAGTAAATTAAAATGTAGGTAACTGGACCACGTTTAAGCATTAATACACAGCCTCCATCCTGCACTCTTAACTGTTGGCCTTCACTGAGGTTTTCTATGACCCAGAAAATGGTTGTTTCGATGTTGCAGGGAACACTAAACCATAATAAAGAGGCTTTTTTTATGTATACATATTGAATAAAATTAGGAAATTGATCCTTTAGATGTTGGTATACAAATAATTTTATGCCTATTTTTCCTGATACTTTTTATCTTTTTGTATTTTAGATATGCTACAATATTTTTGTAAATTGTTAAAGTGTTGTGAGTCGCTAGGTTTTGGTGACTGAGCAAAGATTCTCCGCTAATGTTCTTTAGGCAGAGTAAGACAGTAGTTAGCATCTTTGTTGTATTACCTACAGCCTTTAAAAGTGTCTTTTTTTGTTAGCTTGTCCTTATATCAGTATATAGATTTTGTTGCCTTTGTGATCCTCAGTTAACAGATAAAGTAACTGAAGCCTAAGGACGTTAAATCAAGATCTCCTAACAGCTTTATGTATGAAAAGCTCAAAGTATGTAAGACTTACATTATGCTTTTCTTCCTAATTAATATAAAATTAATTCCCAATAGTTTCTTAGTTTCTTGCAGTCCAGCTGACAATGAGCTCAGTTTTATCATTTTTATAAAAACTATTTTTTATTTACATAATTGCAGTTCAAGGAGAGGTGATGCTAATAGGCAGAGACAAATATCAGCCTAGACAAAAATATGTGCTTTGTCTATTGAGGTGAATTATTTGCCTTTGGCTTAAATCGTTAAGAGTGCCTTATGAGCCAGAGTTTCTTGATTTCAATATAGTGAGTAGTGAGGGCTTAGTGAGACTTACTTATTTGGGGATGCAGAAAAATAGCTGAGAAATTCTTTCGTTGCAAATTGTATTAAGATTATGTAATTAAATGCACAGAAATCTGCCATTGTATACCTGTAGCCCATAATATTTTGAACAGGGATTGCCCATGCCGCTGGCAAGTAACTGAGCTGTTAACACTTCACTTTCGTAATTCAGCTGCATTTCCATGGTCGTGGCTCCCAACTTTATTCATGGCATTGCACTCATAGGAAGTGAAGGTATTTGGAGAGATGTTGGGCTAACCTGTGGCCAGTGGCAATTGTCCTGAAGGTTCTGGCAGAGTGGGGCTCCATGGGCACCCCGAGGGTAGGTCAGTGTCTTGGAATGCCTATTAACCCCTTGTGACTGTGAAATGCTTCAGAGTTCTTGTTCTAAGACATGCTAAGGTGTTTTACGCAGATGTACTTAGTTCACACAGCAAGCCAGGTAAGAATTTTAGAAAATGTTTATACTGGAGATGGGATTATTTGGATGGACATAATATTACAATTTATTAAACAGACTGATTGGAATCTTTCAGTTGACATCTCCCATTGGATCATTTAATTATTGGGGTGGAGAGTGTCTCTTCAGGGGCCCAATAAATCACCCTTCCTTCTACCTAAGTTTGAATGAAATGAGAAACAAAGAAAGGCCAATATTTACCAGTAAGATGAGTCATTTTTCCTTCCCTGGTAAGAGGCAGTAAAGCACTGGAAGAAGGCTAGGGGTTCCACAATCGACCTTCCTGAAAACTCTCAAGAAGCAACATCATGGAGAAGAAACATTTTTCCCAATACCACGAAGTGATTTGTCACATTAATCGTGGAGAGTTGTGAAAAGTAAAATTCTTTATATAACAACAGAGAAATAAGGCCTTACAAGAAACTCTTACTAGATCCTCTCAAAAAAAAAGGTGTTATTTCCCAAAAAAGTACTTCAAACTGAAGTTTCTCCAGCTGGTAACTTAGGAAATTTATATGTGTTTAATCAAGTCTCTTAAAAATTCGACTCTTGGCTTATCCGAAGGTAGTAAGTGATCTAGACTCAACAGTCAGTTACAGATTGAGCTTCCCCCCTAGTCCCCACCTCCTCTCTACTGCACCTGACCAGTCTTAAGATTTTTTTTTTAATTAAAAAAATGTACATTTTTCTATTTTGAATTGTTGGTTTCAAGCTTAGGAAGCACAGATATTTCATTAAAAAGTATTGGTCATGGGGCGGCGCCTGTGGCTCAAATGGGTAGGGCACTAGCCCTATATGCCGGAGGTGGCGGGTTCAAATCCAGCCCCAGCCAAAAAACTGCAAAAAAAAAAAAAAAAGTATTGGTCGTGGATAAATATCAATTATCTCAATATTGTAAATTCCAAAGGCTCATTAGATCTTCAAAAATGTGTAAGCTATGAATTTGAAATAAAGGGGTAGAAGCAATGGATAAGGTATGAATTTGAAATGAAGGGGCACATAGAATAATTTCCAGAAGGTTCATTTCAAGTAGAAAAGTCTGGAAATTAAGAGCTTAAATTTTACATAGTACTATATCATCTTTGTTGACTTAAAGTCTTTAAAAGGAATTGGTTACATTTCATATCCACTATATCATACCCACCTTAAACTCAAGGCACTCTATTCTCTGACCTACAGTCCATGCTCAGCAACGGCTGCCCCCTCTTTGCCTTTTCCCATGTTGATTAATAAATCATGTACAGGCTGAAGTATTAGACACATTTTGCTATTAGAAAAGATAAAATTGGGCTGCCCCTGTGGATCAAAGGAGTAGGACGCTGGCTCCATATACCAGAGGTGGTGGGTTCAAACCCAGCCCCAGCCAAAAACTGCAAAAAAAAAAAAAAAGAAAGAAAGAAAGAAAAGATAAAATTAAACTGAGGCATCTTTGAAAACAAAGTATATTGAGAAAGAAAAATTAAATGTTTTGTAAAAGTCTAATTCCAGCTTGGAGGAAGAAATCAAACCATGTCTCACGAAATCCCCAAAATGATGGCAAATCTTTTCTTTTTACCATTTTGAAATATGCTTTTTTGGTATTACTGTACTTTGAAAGGAATACTTCATCAGAATAATATTATAAAGCACTATGATTAGTTTCTCTTGAGATGTAGTTTTTCTTTCATAATTTTCCCTATCTCCTAAAAAATAGAACCATTTAAGTTGGTGAATTGGTCAAGATAGACAAGGTTATTGTATCATAATCAATGGGCCTCTCCCCCAATCTCCTTGACTTGAGGTAACAAAGTTTAGTTTTCACTGTGGTTACAACTTCAGTACAGGTTGTTAGGTTTTTTTGCTAATTATAATTACTGAGAAACCTAGGTTCTCAGAAGCTTCCTTTTAACATTTGCTTTAACAGTAACTTTAACAGAGGGAAGAGAATACAGTGAATTGTGTACAGTGCTGGCTAATAAAGCTTTTGCTCTTTTTCCATCGGTAAAGCAATGCACATGGCCTCATGTGATTTAAAGAAGTGGAGAAGTACAATCCTACCATTTGTCCTAAACCAGGCGGCCAGAAATATTTGCAAAAAGCATTAACTGAGTACAACAAATGATTTTTTGAATTATTTCTTTTTGACCTGAGAACCAAGCTAATTTCAAGTTGGTTTTTGGTTTACGGTGACACCATTTACAGTTTTTTAGCTTTATCATAGTGTGAAACCATCCCCTCCGTGAAGTGGGTTTGACTTAGAATGTTCTATCTTTATGATGGTAGGAAACCATCCCAATTTCAAATTTTGAATTTTTATCTCTGTCTGGCCTAGCAGTGTGCAATATTTCAGGTATTTAGCATGTTATTATAAAATAGGCTTTGTGGTAGATGATTTTGTCCACAGGAAGGCTGATGCCAGTGTCATAGCATGTTTAGGGTAGGCTAGGTTATTAAGCTAGGATATTGGGTAGGTTAGCCATATTATATGTATTTTCAACTTATGATATTTTTAACTTCTGATAGATTTATTAGGGTTGTAACCCCATTGTAGTCGAGGAGTAGCTGCATTTTTATTTAATTTTCTTTTTGGTTTGTGGTATAAAGTTCAACAATTTGCGGTAGTGTATTTATCTATCTAGATTAACTGTATTATAAAGTCTTTGACTCATCGTTTGTGTGGCTATGACATTTAAGCTTTTCCTGTTATAGTGGTTCACATTGCTTTGGATGACTTTTTCATTTTATAAATAGTAAGTATGAGCATCGTCTTCAGTTCTCACTTCAAAAGTATTTGAACTTTAAGAAACTTGTCACAAATTTTGTATCAGTAGATCTTCTAATCACACCAGGTATTATTTTAACATGATACCAGACACATTGTGATCTGTTAAAAATTAATATAACTCATAGTAAAAATTCACTTCCACAGAGGTTAAATTCTAATATTTTGAGGATAAGAAGGCCTTATGCAATTTATTAAACTAACTTAGTTAAAATTGTTATTTTTTCCTCTGTGTTTTATCCAAGGAATCCATGCTGATGTAGCATTATTTGGAGTTCTAAACATATTTACACTTATATACAGCCAAGTATTTTACATGGAAAGAGTTATCGATGAATAGACTACAAGATAGTATGTTATTTATTATTTATTAAGTACAAAAGTAACATGATATAACAGAGCTCCTAAAATGAAAATGTTATGTAAGTAGATAAACTAAGAAAAAGTGCTTTTTTATATCCACTGGACTACACTATATTAATGTTTAAACCAATTTTTTTTATCGATAGTTGCGTGTTGGAGCAGACTAAGCTGCTAAAAGGACTCTGAAACATGAATTGGTATATTTCAATTTTTTTTGAGGTATTGGAATGGAGGCTTTAGTGTAAAGCAGAGAATTGAACACTAAAATTGTCACATCGCATTTTGGTACTGAGTATCAGTTCTACCATCTATAAAATCTTTCACCCTCTAAATTTGTTTTTTTCTTCTGTAAAGTAGGAATAATAATAATGTATGTCCAGTCTTTTCTCCATATAACTCAAATAAGATACTCTATGTAAATTTTTTATAAACTTTGACTTTTTTATGTAAATTTTTTTTTATTTATGTAAACTCTGCTTTTTTATGTAAATGATCAATAAACCTTTAATTTCAGACTTTAAATCTTATTTTAACAAACAGCATTCTGAAACACTTATTTTTATATAATTGAACATTAGGTAGTTATTTTTAAATAGTAGTTTTAACCAGTTCTACAGTTTTACTGCAAAAAGCTAGAATGTTAAATTTTTAAAATTTAAACATTTGGATGACACAAACTGTGTGGAGAATATGTATGTGATCGACAGACAGAGGATAAAAAAATTGTTAAGGTGATGAGATTTTAGCAAATTTTACTCCTAGAAAATTCCTATTTTCAATGGTTCTGTTATATTGAAATTCTAGAAATTGTATACAAATATTTATGATTCTTTTAATTTTTTTTAGAGACAGAGTCTCACTTTGTTACCCTTGGCAGAGTGCTGTGGCATTACAGCTCACAGCAACCTCCAACTCCTGGGCTCAGGCGATTCTCTTGTCTCAGCCTCCAAAGCAGCTGGGACCACAGGTGCCTGCCACAACGCCTAGCCATTTTCCTGTTGCAGTTTGGCCAGTGCCAAACCTGGAGCGGGGTTTGAACCCACCACCCTTGGCACATGAGGCCATCGCCCCACCCACTGAGCCACAGGTGCCACCCTATTTACGATTTTTTTATTCAGAACCTTTCGACATGGTTTAAATTACTTCAGAGTAGCAAAAGATATATACATATATATATACACACACATATTATATATATATATTACTTCAGAGTAGCAAAAGATATATATCCATATCTGTATATATTCAGTTTGTATGCCCATCTTCTTTATGTGTTTTTGTCCAAAACGGGGTATGTTGTGTAGAGTGGTGGGCTTAATTTGCTTCATAATGAAAGAATAAGCCTGTTGTTCAGTGGTTAGGGTGCTGGCCACATGCTCTGGAGCCAGTGGGTTTGAACCTGGTCCAGGCCTGCTAAACGACAACAACAAAAGAGCCGGGCATCGTGGCGGGTGCCTTTAGTCTAACCTACTATAGAGTCTGAGGCAACAGAATCACTTGAGCTCAAGATTTTGAGGTTGCTGTGAGCTGTGATGCCTTGGTAGTTGCCCTACCAAGGGCGAAAAAGTCAGACTCTTTCTTAATTAAGAAAAAAAAAAAAAAGAAGAATGAGATAAAGTCAACCATGTATCTCCTAGACTTAGCCAACTACCTGGATTTAGAAACCCACTCAGTTACCTTTGGTGGTGGATGTAAACTAGACTCTATGTAACCCTTCTGCTGGCTGCTTAGTAAATATGTGCCTGCTGAATTGACAATAATTGAGTTCTCTGCTTTACCGTCCTATTAGCTAGCAAGAGTCCCGGTATTTTCTTAGCAAGAGTGCTGTACACATAGACTCAAGGAATATTTGTAGAATGAGTGAGGAGATGAATGGATGAGGTTGCTGTATTAATCAGTAAATACAATGCTAGATTGAAGAAGGTGTCACTGATAAAAGGAGGAAACAGGGGTAAGGAATCAAGGATATTGATTAGGGTATGTCATTCATCAAAGGAAGTTTATTTTCTCACCTTTTAAAGTGAAATTTTGGCAGCATCTCTCAAATAGAGTTGAACATCATAAAGGTTAAGACCTTCAGGAATGCTAATTGCTAATATGACACTCTGATATAAATTTGTCATTGAGTATGAAGAAAACAGTAGTTATTGCCATTGCCGTGTGTGACAGGAAGAGAAACAATAGGCATGTTACTTGGCAACAGGCTGAAACAGCAACATTATCACCACAGAGTCGTGGATTCTCTGAATTGGAAAAGATCTTAAAGGTCATCCAGCCCAACATCCAGCTGGATAGATGGCCATCTAGCCCCAGCCTAAACATTTCAACTTATCTTTACTTGCTTTGGCAGTCAGTTGAATGGTTGAATAATCTTAGCAGTTACAAAGCGTCTTGAATCCAGCAAAAAATCTGGCTTTTCAAAACTTCTAAATGTCCCTTATTGAATACTTGGAAATTAAATACTTCTTAGGTAGAAAGATGTAGAGAAATGAGATAGAGCCGTAGTATCTGAAGATTTGGATTTGTCACAAATCATCCACTTGTTATATTCTTAGCCAAGTGCTTTAATCTCTGATATATATGTGTGTGTGTGTGTATAAAAATTGGGTTGTTATATATATGTATATATATAAAAAATAAAATTGGGTTGTTAAGGGATCATTAAAGATAATGTATGTGATAGGGTTTTTTGTAAACTGTAAAATGCTGTAACATACCGTTTTGACAGCCTTTTTATTTTTTGTTATTTTTATATATACATGTGTTATCCACTTTTTGCCTTCACAGAATCAAAAAGGCTTAAAATTTAATAACAATAACAATGTTTAAGATAAGGACTAGAAACAAAAACTGCATAAAGAATGAACAAAGATAAATACATTCAGAAAAGAAAACAGATGATTACTGCATCAAAATATCCAGATTAAGTAGAATGATTTTGAAATATTTCGTCTTTTTCTGTTGTCTATAAGATTTGGCTTGACAGCCTTTTATACATTGGCTACAGTTACTTTTTCTCCTTCAGGATCCCCAGTCTTTCTTTTCTCCAGGGATAACTGCCATCATTTTTTGCAGTGTGATATAGGTTTTGTGCGGAGGGTATGTACCATGTGCCATCCCATAGTGAAATATAAAACAGGACTTATTACTTAAAAACAAATATGATGCGGAGCACACTTAATCCCTTGAGCCCTCAATATCTTTAGAAAAGCATGTTTAGACTGATTATACCTGGACCACATGTACCACCATAGGCTCCTATAACCCTACTTCTGCCTACTGCAAGTCCATATTAACATTTTATATTAGTATATAATTTTTGCCTCAAATAGAATTATTAATGAAAAATATTTGATACTGGCCTGTATAGCCAAAAAAGAAAAATAATTCAATTTTAAAATATATCTTCCCAAGAAAAATAGTTGATACTGTTAGCAATTAGTCTCCAAAGAAGTCAATGAGAATTAACTCCCTCTTTGAGTATAGGGGAAACCCAGATGGGGGTAAGAAAGGAGGGAAACAAGGAGATATTTATACAGACTGAGCCCTTTCCCACAGTAGATTTCTTCAGGTATTAGACTTCTCTCTTTCTAGGATAGAAATGATGGATCCAAGCAGCCATACTGTGTGAATGGCCTTGCACAATTCTACTGCCTGGAGAATTAGCACCATTGAGCCTGGAGCACTAAACACAACTTTTTTGTTTTTTGATGTTCACAGCTTTTTAAGTGCATTTTATCTGTTAGGACAAGGCCCCACCAATCTACATCTTTTTGTGAATTTCCAAAATCAGTAGTTTGAATGGAGTTACTTATATTCAGTTTATGTATTAATTTAAAAAGAATGAAAATTTTTATTGAGCTTCTCATCCAGCTATGCTTTTTTTCTTTTACTATTTTTTTACGGTTAAAACTTTGACAAGCTTGCTCTTGTTTTCCTCTACAGCATTTAACTTAGCTTTTTTTTTTCCTTAAAACTTCCTTCTTCTTCGGTATCTGCAATATTCTTCTTTTAATGATATTGTTCCAACATTTGGCTGTTCATTTTTTTTAATATACAATTTTTATTCATTCTCTCTACCTGAAATTTGTAGTTTTAGATCTTTTCCCATTTCCATATTCTTCATATGCCAAAACACTGTCACTGGTAATTTTATCCAGTAGTGAATTCTTACCTGGTGCAGAGGGAGGTTTTTAGAGAGTTACTCTTTTGAAGGATGCTGTCCCTCTAGAATTCACGCTTGCCTTCCTTTTCTTTTCATTGTAACTCTGAATTCCTGGGCAATCTTCCCAAGCAGATTACTTTTCTTGCTACATTTCTTAAGTGGCTAAAAGATGTAACTATCTACCATATACCACAAGCCAAAATAACCTGAGAGCCATTTTCCATTTTCCCTCATTTGTTCCTTTATCTTAGTCAATCACAAAGGGAAATGAACATTAATTTCTAAATACCTCTCAATCTGCCCCGTTAGTTTCATCTCCATTTATACTGTGTTAGTCTGGGTTTTCATATTTTATTATCTGGAGTGCTGTTTTTTTCCCCATATATTTATAGTTTTTCCATTTCCTTTTTTTTGTGAAATTAATTAATATTTGACATCAATTGTTCCCCGTCCTTACCCTCATTTCTGCTTTTATATAGCTAAGGGCTAAATCATTGAATTCTTAGTGGTGAACATGGTCTACCTGAAAATTACCTTTGACTGAATAATTAGGCGTTAGAGGTAGAATATGAATCAGTATTAAGAACTCTTTAAATATTCCAGTGCCACCGAATCCACTTTTTCATGGCATATCAGTTATTTCTCTCTTTGGAAAAGGTGCCCAATCTATTCTTTTTCTAGCCTTTCTTCCTTGTCTGCTTTTCTGAGTCCTAATCTTTAATCAGGTACTTTTTGACCTAGTCTTGAGTTCTTCCTTTCTTTTTAAAATACCTCCTTTTTTTAAAAATAATTTTATTAAATCATAATTGTGTACATTGGTGCAATCATAGGGCAGAATGTGCTTCATATACAATCAGAAACATTTTGATCGTACTGTGAGAGATAGCCCTCATAGCATTTTCTTAATCACTATA
>CAUYRH010031539.1:0-12463 GCA_963574655.1 Perodicticus potto
GGCGCCTGCAGTCCCAGCTACTTGGGAGGCAGAGGCAGGAGACTCGCTTGAGCCCAGGAATTGGAGGTTGCTGTGAGCTGTAATGCCACGGCACTCTATCCAGGGTGACAGCTTGAGGCTCTGTCTCAAAAAAAAAAAAAAGAAATACCCTTTCTTAGCCTAAGAAGTGGTCTATTCAATTACTTAAGAACACTTTAACTTCATAAATTGTGAGCTGCTTGGACATGTTGATTCAATTAAGAGTATACAAAAACCCAATATAACTATTGTCATAAAATTCTTTAAAATTATGCAAAAGCGATGTGATCTTCCTGATGTAGGAATGAAACACAAACAGAGCTGTTTTCTCTCTACTGTGTGTTATTAAGTTTAATTGCTTCATTCTCGTGATTGCTCTTGAAAGAGAAGGAATCAATCAAGCTTTCACCAAAAGCGGATGCCATTGCATTATGTATGAGGTTGGCAAAGGAAGAGAGACCTGTGACCTAAAAGGAAATCAGGATCTCACGCACTTACAAATGTGAAGCTCCTCTGTGTCCAAGTCTCCTTTGTTAAGAGACATGCTGCCTTTGAACATTAACTTCAACATTATTCACTTAATACACGTTTCTCAAGTTTAATTTTCAGGCTGGGGCAGTGTCTTGAATACAAAAGTGATGCTACTGATCCAATGTTTAACAAAAATATAAAGGCACATTTACCCCAGGACTGTTGAAAAGGCCCTGTCTACATTGCTTCTTTAAAATCCCTTGGAATTTACAGCATCCATTTTCAGATGACATAGCAGGATTAGGAGTACTGATGATGGAAGAAAATTTACCTGTGTTTGAATCTTCTGGCCCTTGGGGGCAAGCCCTTGGCCTCATGGGCACCACATGGGTGAACTGGCCTAGACTCTTCACTTAAAGGCAAATATTCACATCTGATTTTTTTTTCAAGACAAAGTCTCACTATGTCACCCAAGGTAGAGTGCTGTGGCATCACAGCTCACAGCAAGTTCAAACTCTGGGGCTTACGTGATTCTCTTGCCTCAGCCTCCCAAGAAGCTGAGACTACAGGCGCCTGTCACAATGCCCAGGTATTTTTTTTTGTTGCTATTGTCATTGTTGTTTAGCTGGCCTGAGCCGGGTTTGAACCTGCCAGCCTCGGTGTATGTGGCTAGCACCCTAACCACTGAGCTTTGGGAGCCGAGCCCACACCTGAATTTTTTTTTTTTTTGGTAGAGACAGAGTCTCACTCTACCCCCCTCAGTACAGTGCCGTGGGGTCACACAGCTCACAGCAACCTTCAACTCCTGGGCTTAGGCGATTCTCTTGCCTCAGCCTTCCAAGTAGCTGGGACTATAGGCACCTGCCACAACCCCTGGCTATTTTTCTGTTTTGCAGTTCGGCCGAGGCCCGATTTGAACCCGCCACTTTCAGTATTTGGGGCCGGCACCCTACTCAATGAGCCACAGGCGCTGCCCCAGAATTTTTTTTTTTTAATTGGAAAACAAATATACAACTTGGAATGGTTTTGAGGCAAATTGTGCCATAAGCAGATTTTCTTCCACATCTGAATTTTTAAGTGAAATATTAGGTGCACAAAAAAAATTCCTGTGGCTCTTTCCTAATTTCTGAATCTGTCTCCCATTGATGAATCTGTTTCCTAATTATAATAGGAGGCCATCATTGGGAACTGCCAAACACTCCCACAGTTCAGAGCCATATCATAACCCATGTGATCATTCACCATGGTTCCAAGAGCAATTTTTCATACGGCAAGCAATTTCCACCCAACTCATAGCAAAACTGGGCTTCACTGATGTGCAATTTGTTTGTCATCTTTGTAGGCAAGACTCAGCAGGCAGCAGAAATGGCTGGCAAAGGTGGACTATCTCAGGTGGGGTGGAAGCCCTGAAGGGGAAATCAGGAAACCGTGTTTTAATGGCCCTTTCTCTAGAGCAGCGGTTCTCAACCTTCCTAAAGCCACAGCCCTTCAATACAGTTCTGTGGGTCGCGACCCACAGGTTGAGAACCGCTGCTCTAGAGAAATCACAGTGGCTAGGGCGCTGGCCACATACACCAGGGCTGGCAGGTTTGAACCCACCCGGGCCTGCCAAACAACAATAACAACTACAGGGCGGCACCTATGGCTCAAGGAGTAGGGCACTGGCCCCATATACCAGAGGTAGCAGGTTTAAACCAAAAACTGCAACAACAAAAAAACAAACAAACAGAACAACAACAACTACTACAACAGAAAAATAGCCAGGCATTGTGGTGGGCGCTTGTAGTCCCAGCTACTTGGGAGGCTGAGGCAAAAGAATCACTTAAGCCCTTGAGGTTGTTGTGAGCTGTGACATCACCGCACTCTACTGAGGACAACATAGTGAGACTCATCTCAAAGAAAAAAATAATAATAATTTAAAAAAAAGAATAATAATGACCATGCGTGGTGGCTCACACTTGTTCATCCTAGCACTCTGCAAGGCTGAGTTGGGAGGATCACTTGAGCTTAGGAGCATGAGACCAGCTTGAACAAGACTACATCTTTTTTTTTTTCTTTTGAGACAGAGTTCCACTTTGTCATCCTCAGTAGAGTGCCGTAGCATCACTGCTCACAGAAACCTGTAATTCTTGGGCTCAAGCGATTCTCTTGCCTCAGCCTCCCAAGTAGCTGGGACTACAGGCAACCACCACAATGCCCAGCTATTTTTTTTTTTTTTTTGAGACAGAATCTCACTATCTCACCCTCTGTAGAGTGCAATGGAGTCATAGCTCACAGCAACCTCAAACTCTTGGGCTTAAGTGATTCTCTTGCCTCAGCCTCCAAAGTAACTGGTACTATAGGAGTCCGTCACAATGCCCAGCTATTTTTAGAGGCAGGGGTCTTGCTGTTGCTCAGGCTGCTTTCAAACTCGTGAGCTCACGCAATCCACCTTGGCCTGCCAGGTGCTGGGATCACAGGTGTGAGCCACCTTGCCTGGCTGGAGACCACATCTTTCAAAAAAAAAAAAAAAAAAAACAGCTGGGTGTTATGGCAGGTGCACGTAGTCCAGCTACACAGGAGGCTGAAGCAGGAGGATTTTTTTTTTTTTGAGACAAAGCCTCAAGCCGTCACCCTGGATAGAGTGCTGTGGCATCACAGCTCACAGCAACCTCCAATTCCTGGGCTCAAGCAAGTCTCCTGCCTCCGCCTCCCAAGTAGCTGGGACTACAGGCACCTGCCACAATGCCTGGCCATTTTTGGTTGCAGCCGTCTTTGTTGTTTGGCAGGCCTGGGCTGGATTCGAACCCGCCAGCTCAGGTGTACATGGCTGGCACCTTAGCCCGTTGAGCCACAGGCGCTGAGCCAGAAGCAGGAGGATCTTGAGCCCAAGAGTTTGAGATTGCTGTGAGCTATGAGACCATAGCACTCTCCTGGAGGTGACAAAGTGAGACTCTGTCTCAAAAAAAAAAAAAAAAAAAGGCTTGGCACCTGTGGTTCAACAGGCTAAGGCACCAACCATGTACACCTGAGCTGGCGGGTTCGAATCCAACCCAGACCCGCCACACAACAATGATGGCTGCAACCGAAAAATGGACGGGCGTTTTGGCAGGCGCCTGTAGTCCCAGCTATTTGGGAGGTGGAGGCAAGAGACTTGCTTGAACCCAGGAATTGGAGGTTGCTATGAGCTGTGATGCCACAGCACTCTATCCAGGGTGACAGCTTGAGGCTCTGTCTCAAAAAAAAACAAAACTCAAACTTTAGTGTTTAAGTCTTTGTGGGGAACTGGGTCAATTCGAATTGACCACAAAATTGTGTCAGACTCCTTTCTGCCCCACATCTCACCTAAAAAGGGGACAGAGAAAGAACCCAAGGTTTTTTTGTTTGTTTGTTTTGAGACCCTGTATCCAAGTTTAGATGATTCTACTAACTTTAGAAAACCAAGTACGGGCTCAGAGCCTGTGGCTCAATGGGCTAGGGTGCCAGCCACGTACACCTGAGCTGGTGGGTTCGAATCCAGCCCGGGCCCGCCAAACAACAATCATGGCTGCAACCAAAAGAATGGCCGGGCGTTGTGGCGGGCACCTGTAGTCCCAGCTACTTGGGAGGCGGAGGCAGGAGACTCGCTTGAGCCCAGGAATTGGAGGTTGCTGTGAGCTGTGATGCCACAGTACTCTATCCAAGGTGACAGCTTGAGGCTCTGTCTCAAAATAAAAAAAAAAAGAAAAGAAAACCAAGTAAGACACTGTGCTCCAGAGGCAGGATGTGTGTTTGGTCGTCTGTCGCTACCTGGCAGCACCGTGCATGTTTCTCACACTCAATTTCTTCTTCCATGTCCTCTTGCCTTCAGAGCAGCAGCAGAGGCGTTTGATCCTTTCACTGGGTGCTTGCAGGGCCCCAGCAATTAATCAGAGGACTCCGCTGAGAGATTCTACAGCATGTGGAGACAGATATTTCAGCACCTGACAGCTAACCTTATTTGGGTCAGCTTGTCTTTAATGCCTTCTGCCTTTTAATTAAGAGATTAACCAAATTCTGAGCTGTTAATATGATATTAATAATAGATTGTTCACAGGAATTACAGGGAAAGCTCACAACCCGGCACTTTGTTCATGTTGTAATAAAACCTATAGGCTGGAAACAGTGTTTATCTGCCCAAAATAAATGGACTGATGAGCTAACCAACAGCTGTTTACAGCAGTGGTGACACCGGAACTCAAGATATATTCTAGGGCACTCATATCCAAGGTTTCTTGAGTCTGAGTCTCCCGGGCAGGAAAATTTCTAAAAAAAAAACAAAACAAACAAACAAAAAAAACAACAGGGTTGCCATCCGTAGCTTAGTGAAAAAGGTGCCAGCAACATACACCAAAGTTGGCAGGTTCGAGCCCAGCCTGGACCAGCTAAACAACAATGACGACTGCAACCAAAAAATAGTTAGATATTGTGGCGGGTGCCTGTAGTCCCAGCTGCTCAGGAGGCTGAGGCAAAAGAAACACACACACACAAATAAATAAATAAATAAATAAATAAATAAACCCAAAGATATGTGCTAAGTTCAGCTAATATGATTTTTTTTTTTTGAGACAGAGTCTCTCTTTGTCACTGCCCTCTGTAGAGTGCTATAGCGTCACAGCTCACAGCAACCTCAAACTCTTGGGCTCTAGTGATTCTCTTGCCTCAACCTCCCAAGTAGCTGGGACTACAGGTGCCTGCCACAAGGCCTGGCCATTACTAATCATCAATATTCATTACTTCATCACTATTTTCAGAGATGAAGTCTCCCTTTGGTTCATGCTGGTCTTGAACTCATGAGGTCAGGAGATCCACCCACCTTGGCTTTCCAGAGTGCTGGAATTACAGGTGTGAGCCACTGGCCAGGTCCAGAATTTTTTTTTTATTTTGAGACAGAGTCTTACTCTATTGTCTCAGGCTAGAGTGCCCTAGTATCTTAGCTAGCAGCAACCTCAAACTCCTAGGCTCAAATGATCCTCCTGCCTCAGTCTCCCTGAGTAGCTGGGACTACAGTTGCATATCACCACATCTGGTGAGTTTTTCTATTTTTTAGTAGAGATGGGGTCTCACTCTTGCTGGTCTCAAACTACTAAGCTCAAATGATCCACCTGCCTCGGCCTCCCCAAGTGCTAGGATTTTAGGCGTGAGTCATCCAGCCAGTCAAATGTGAATTAATTGAATAGAAAACCACCTTTGAGTACCCACTGCATTTCCAGCATTGTACTATCTCTTGTATGAGCTGTTCAAGACACAACCAAAGTGCAGAAGAACACTCTGCTAGCATTGCCCAGCAAAGCCCACAAGTTCATTACCTTTTTTTTTTTGAGACAGGAGTCTCACTTTGTCACTGGGTGGAGTGCCATGGCATCACAGCTCACAGCAACCTCCAACTCTTGGGCTTAAGTGATTCTCTTGCCTCAGTTTCCCAAAGTAGCTGGGATTACAGGCACCTGCCACAATGCCTGGCTATTTTTTTTTTTTTTTTTTTTTTGAGACAGAGCCTCAAGCTGTCACCCTGGGTAGAGTGCCATAGCATCACAGCTCACAGCAACCTCCAACTCCTGGACTCAAGTGATTCTATTTTTTTTTTTTGGTTGCAGCTGTCATTATTGTTTAGCAGGCCTGGGCTGGATTCGAACCTGCCAGCTCAGGTGTATGTGGCTGGCGCCTTAGCTCATTGAGCCACAGGCGCCTAGCCAAGACAGTAAAATTTTAAAAATCAAATCTGGTTAAATGAGAAGTTGTGGTTGTTGATGTTAAAAGCAGGTTAATCAGATTTGACACAAAGAGTTAGTAAGTAAGAATATACAGCTGAAAAGTGAAGGAGAGGTAGAGAGACTTGGTAGATAGAAGATATAACGTGTCCAGCTGGAAACTCAGGAGGACAAATGGAGAAGCGTTACTTAAAGGAATAAAGACAATATGGTTTTTAAAACTCAAAAAGTATGTATTTTTAGACTCAGGAAACAAAAACTGATCTCAAGCAAGATATAAATAAAAAGGAAACCAATGGCTAGACACAATGTAATGAATCTGCAGAATATCAATGACAAAGAAAAGATCTTGAAAGTCAGCTGGAAGAAGAGAGATCACTGACTAAAGAATAGCCTTAGCAGTCAGCTATTAAGCAGAAGCTGTTAAGCAACAAGGAAGTCAGTGAGTGTGAAGACTATCTTTGAAATGTGGATAGACAATAACAGGGAACAGAATTGTTTACACAGCAAAATTATCTGTCAAGAACTATGGTGAGATAAATACAGTTATAGTTTACCAGAAATTGAAACTAGGCCAATATCTCCTAGTGTGCCCAGAGCAGAGCATACATGCAAAAGACTTTATGTAATGGAACTTCTAAAAGATAAGAAGGAATATTATCTCTGGAGATACAATAATGATGAATCAAAATGGTTAAGACATATGCAAATTTAAATATTGATTGTTTTAAATAATTAAAAGTATTATCAGATTATGGACTTAAAAAAAGATAAGATGGTGGGCAACAATAATATGTATGTCAGGAGAGGGAAGATGAGAGCAAAGTATCCTAAAATCTTTTTGTTGTTGTTGTTGAAGATTTTGCTGCTGGGCAGTAGGGGCATCTCAACTTGGAAGTTATATTTATATGATAAAATTTCAGACATAACTGTAATAAAATAACTAAAAAATAGTATTAGAAAAAGGGAGATCAAAGAGAAAAATAAAAACAAAAAGAAAATCTCAATTTAGAAAAAGTCAAGTACTGAGGGAAAAAATGAAACAAACGAGTATATTGAAGTAATTTTGATTGGTAAAATGAGTCAAAGTTAAAAGAGATACTTGGATTGAGTATTTTATTTTATTTTATTTTTTGAGACAAAGTCTCACTTTGTTCCCTTAGTAGAGTGTTATGGCGTCATAGCTCACAGCAACCTCAAACTCCTGGGCTCAAGTGATTCTCTTGCCTCAGCCTCCTGAGTAGCTGGGACTACAGGTGCCTGCCACAACACCCAGTTATTTTTAGAGACGAGGTCTCACTCTTGCTCAGGCTGGTCTGGACCTCATGAGCTCAAGCAATCCACTTGCCTTAGCCTCCCAGAGTGCTAAGATTACAAGCGTGAGCCACTGTGACCAGCCCTGGATTGAGGTTTTGAAGCCAGCACTTTGCGGACAGCCTGCTGTCCTGTCAAATGCTGCTTTAACTAGTATGGCCAATGTCTCCTAGTTTGCCCAGACCATACCCAATTTATGTCTGTTTTGCTAGTGTAATGATTCACAGAGGTCCCTGTTCCTCTCAAAAGCAACATGATATGGATAACAACTTGGTCACCCTGTATACTTACAGCATAAGGACATGAAAAGGTGAATAATTAAAGGAGGAAAAAAGTTATATCAAGCAAACATTAATCAAAAGAAAGCTGATATAGTTGTATTACTAGCAAAGAAAGATAAAGCATCATTTGGAATAGAGGGATTTGCTATCTAAAGACAAAAATGTTCAGTACGCCAAAAAATGCTAATTTTAGATATATATAAACTTAATAAATGTTTTCGATAATAATAGGTAGACCTAACAGGAAAAATTTACAGCCCCAGTATCACATTGAGACATTTTAATTTGACATCTCTTTCAAGATGTCAAATATAAAAAATTTAGCAAAGATATAGAGTATTTGAATAACGTGATTAAGAAGCTTTATCTAATGGCCCTTATAAAGTTTTACATGTAATAACCACAGAATATCCTTTTTTTCTTAAGCCTACTTGGAGAATTTGTAGAATTTTATCATGTACTAGGCAATAAGACAAACCTCAACAAATTTCAAAGAATAGGTGTCATATAGACCTCTCTATAATGCAAGTAAATTTGAAGTCAATTACAAACAGCTTAATAGCTTAATATAAAAATTTTATTTTTTTTATCCATTTGTTTTTTATTTTTTCTTTTGAGACAGAATCTCACTTGTCATCCTTAGTAGAGTGCCATGGCATCACAGCTCATAGCAACCTCAAACTCTTGGGCTCAAGCAATCCTCTTGACTCAGTCTCCCAAGTACAGGACTATAGGTGCCCACCATGATGCCTGGCTTTTTTTAGAGACAACGTCTCGCTCTGGCTCTCCAACTCATGAGCTCAGGCAATCCACTTGCCTCGGCCTTCCAGAGTGGTAGAATTACAGGCGTGAGCCACCACACCGGGCCTTGTTATCCATTTGTAACACAGATTCATTTGTCACAGCCTGCATTCTATCCTTCAATCTCTTAAATAAGTTTTAAAACTTATATATATATGTGTGTTAAAGTTCACTCTTCATGCTCCAAAAATCCTATGGGTTTTGACAAATGTACAGGGTCCTGTATCCACTATTAGAGTATTGTACAGAGACAGTGTCTTGCTCTGCTGCTCAGGCTGGAGTGCAGTGGCATGATAGTACCTCGCTAAAGCCTGGAACTCCTCTAGAATAACTCACAGCAGCCTCCAACTCACTGCAGATTGTATTGAATCTATAGGTTAAATGGGCAAGAATTTACATCTAGCGATTCTTGGCTTCATACTCTTTAAGTAGCTAGGACTACAGGGGTGTGCCACAACCACAAACTCTTTTTTTTTTTTTTTTTTTTGGTAAATACAGAGTCTCACTATGTTGCCCAGGCACCCTGGCTTCCCACAGTGCTGGGATTACATGTGTGAGCCATCACGCATGGCCATTATTCCATTATATTTTGTCTTACGGCAGTTATCACGCACTATCTAGCCTTTTCAGATGGTTTCTTTCCCTTAGTAATATGCATTTAAGGTTCATCCATGTCTTTTAAGTGGCTTAATAACACTTTTTTGTCAATGAATAATATTCCACTATTTCCATGCATCACAGTTTGTTTATCCAGTTACCTATTGAGGAATATTTTGTTTGCTTCCAGTAGTTTGGCAATTAATAAAACTGCCATAAATATTTGCATGCAGATTTCTGTACATATGTAAGTTTTCAAAGCAGTTGTGTAAATATCTAGGAGCACGAATGCTCGGTAATATGGCAAGAGTAAAGAGCATGTTTATCTTGGTAAGAAATTGCCAAACTGTACCATTTTGCATTCCCACCAACAATGAATGAGAATTCCTGTTGCACTGCATCCTAGTCAGCAATTGCTGTTGTCAGTTTACTGGATTTCAGCCTTTCGAATAAATATGTAGTGGTACCTCATTGTTTTGAACTGAAATCCCTAATGACAAATAACATTGGGCATGTTTTCATATGCTTGCCATTTGTTTGTTTTCTTTGGTGAATCATCGCTTCAGAATTTTTAATCATTTTTAATTGGATGGATTTCTTGTTTTATTATTGTTGAGTTTTTAGTTCTTTGTACATTTTGGGGCTAAGTCCTTTATTTGATATGTGTTTTGCAAATATTTTCTCCTAATCTGACTTGCCTTTCATTCTAACAATGTTGTTTTCAGAGTTTTTCTTTCTTTTTTTTGGTGATTTTTGTCTGGGGCTGGGTTTGAACCCGCCACCTCCAGCATATGGGGCCAGTGCCCTACTCCTTTGAGCCACAGGCACTGAGATTTTCATTTTAATAAAGTCTAACTTACCAATATTTTCTTTCACAAATTTTGTTTTTGGTGTCATATCTAAAATTTCACTGGCAAACTCAGCATCACTTAGGTTTTCTCCTAGTTTTCTTCTAGAAGTTTTATAGGGTTTTGTTTAACATTCAGTTCTATAAGTCATTTTGAGTTAATTTTTGTAAAGGTGTAAGACCTGTGTCTAGATTAATATTTTTGCATATGGATGTCCAATTATTCCAGTTCCATTTGTTGAAAAGGCTATTATTTTCTCCCTTGGATGGAAATTGCTCTTTTTGTCAAAGATAAAAAAGGTAGTTAACTATACTTGTGTAGGTCTCTTCCTGGCCTCTCTATTCTGTTGCATGAATCTATGTGTATATTCTTTTGCCAATACCATTCTGTCTTCATTATACTAACTTTAGAGTAACTCTTCAAATTGTAGATAGCTTCCAACTTTTTATTTATTCACTATTATGTTGACAATCCTACTCTTTGTCTTACCATATGAACTTTATAAAGACTTGTGGATAGCTATAAAACAGCTTTCTGTATTTTTGATGAGATCGTATTGAATCTGTAGATTACATCAGCAAGAATTTATATCTAGTGATACCATTGAGTCTATTATGACATGGTATGAAGATAAATAGATACAGATAATCTCCATGTGTTAAGTTAAAAAAATTCATGAATACTTCAAAAATCAAGGAAGAAATCATAGTGGATATTTTTTAATATTTATAAATGAGTGATAAAGTGATAATATAACAAAACTTATGAGTGGTATAAAAAGTGGTATTTTGTGGAAACTTATAACTTTACTGCTTTGTAATAGAAAATCAGAAATATTGAAAATAGATCAACTAAACATCCACCAGTATCCACAAAATAATAAATCCAAAAAAGCAAAGGAGATAATACAGTTAAGACAAAAAAGAAATGGCAAACAAAAATACAAGAGAATTAACAAAGTCCAAACAAAATTAGTTCTCCAGAAAAGACTAATAAAATACACAAACCTTTTTTTTTATTGTCTTTATTATTAAATCATAGCTGTATACAATAGTGCAATCAAGGGGTACAATGTGCTCGTTTCATATACAATCTGAACTATTTTCATCAAACTGATTAACATAGCCTTCCTGGCATTTTCTTAGTTGCTATATGAAGAAATTTGTATTCTGCATTTAGTAAGGTTCGCCTGTACCCTTCTAAGATGCACCGTAGGTGTGGCCCCACCAATTACCCTCCCTCCACCCCAACCTCCCCCCTCCCCTCCCTACCCTTGCCCCTTTCCTCATATTCTTGTGCTATAGTTGGGTTATACCCTTCATACAAAAGCTATAAATTAGCTTCATAGTAGGGCTAAGTACATTGGATAATTTTTCTTCCATTCTTGAGATACTTTGCTAAGAAGAATATGTTCCAGCTCCATCCATGTAAACATGAAAGAGGTAAAGTCTCCATCTTTCCTTAAGGCTGCGTAATATTCCATGGTGTACATGTACCACAATTTATTAATCCATTCGTGGATCAATGGGCACTTGGGCTTCTTCTATGACTTAGCAATTATGAATTGGGCTGCAATAAACATTCTGGTACAGATGTCTTTGTTATAATGTGATTTTTGGTCTTCTGGGTATATACCTAGTAAAGGAATTATAGAATCAAATGGCAGGTTAATTTTTAGATCTCTAAGTATTCTCCAAACATCATTCCAAAAGGAATGTATTAGTGTGCATTCCAACCAGCAGTGTAGAAGTGTTCCCTTTTCTCCATATCCACGCCAACATCTCTGGTTTTGGAATTTTGTTATGTGGGCTAATCTTACTGGAGTTAGGTGATATCTCAAAGTAGTTTTGATTTGCATTTCTGTGATGATTAAGGCTGGTGAGCATTTTTTCATGTGTCTGTTGGTCATGCGCCTGTCTTCTTTAGAGAAGTCTCTCTTCAAGTCTTTTGCCCATCCTGAGATGGGATCACTTGTTCTTTTCTTGCTAATACGTTTGAGTTCTCTGTGGATTCTGGTTATTACACCTTTTTCGGAGGCATAACCTGCAAATATTATCTCCCATTCTGAGGGCTGTCTGCTTCCTAAACTTACTATGTTCTTGGCTGTACAGAAGATTTTTAGTTTGATCAGGTCCCAGTAGTGTATTTTTGATACTGCTTCAATTGCTTGGGGCATCCTCCTCATAAATTATTCACCCAAGCCAATTCCTTCAAGAGTTTTCTCTGCACTTTCTTCTAGAATTTTTATAGTTTCATGTCTTAAGTTTAAGTTTTTAATCCAGTGAGAGTCTATCTTAGTAAATGGTGAGAGGTGTGGGTCTAGGTTCAGCCTTTTACAGGTCACTAGCCAGTTCACCCAGCACCATTTGTTAAATAGAGAGTCTTTTTCCCACTGAATGTTTTTAATTGGCTTGTCAAAGATCAA